>VSDK01012728.1:626486-676486 GCA_009767595.1 Symbiodinium kawagutii | reverse complement strand
GCGCCCCAGACCTTGGCGGCTCCGAACCTCACGGAGCCGGAGGCGGAGGCGGAGCCTCGTCCTGGGCGCCCGGGGAACCCAGGGCCGGCGCCAGTGGCACCTTCGGGGCGCCAGTGGGTTCCAGGGTGCAGTGATGGGGTTGATGATGGGTTGTTGAGGATTAATGGTTCATAATAACCAGCAATAATGGCTGATAACCAGTTAATGGTTCATTTTATGGGGGATGAGTTCACCACCAACAAGAATAGCTAACCAGCTATATGGTTGATGATGGTTTATGGTTGAGGAAAAAATCGTGGACTGCTGCACGAAGCTGTGAAAAGACGCCAGGTGTCCTGCGATGGCAGAAAATTGCGCCGTTTGTTCACCACCATGACCATGACAAGGTAACTACGTCATAAGCAGCGCAGCCATTCCTTGGCATTGCCAGCACTGGTGCAAGCAGTACGATGAGTTGGTTTCCAAAGGCGCTCAGACTGTGGCGCCGCAAATGCAGGCCTGGCTGGAGTTGATGGAGCAGGACACGCCGAACTTTGGGCCCCTGAGGCATCCACAAAAAAACCGCCCACTTTCATAGTGGAAGGCAGGCAAGACTTTTGAGAGAGGAAAAAACATGGCCGGGGGAGCCTGGTCGCAAGACCGACACTTGGGAGAAGCTTGTGCACAAGAGGGCCACTGCTGAAGCCCAGAAGTTTCTGACACCTGGATCCGATGTTCCCAGGCTCATGTTGCTTGACGCAGTCCTTGAGTCCTTGAAGCTGTTCAGGGAGACTCCGGGCGTCTTGCAGCTGATCTCCAAGCTGCAAAGCTTCAGGCTGAGGGAGATCAAGAGCCTTGCGAGGGTTGAGTTGGTGAGGCTCCTGGATGCTCTTGGCAGAACGTTGGAGCAGGTGCAGGCGGAGTCTATCACCTTGGAGATCGGCTTGACAAGTTGGTTTGGTCGCAATCGACATTGGCATTTCCGGCACGTAGGCGACAGATTATGGTTTGATGATGGTTGATGATTAGTGATGGTCAGGGATGGTTAATGATGGTTAAATGATAGTTAGTTAATCATAGGAGAGAAAAAGCAGCAAGAACAGGGAATCTGATAGTGAATGAGGGTTTGGTGGTGGGTCATGATGGTTCATGATGATGAATATTTTACTGACTTATCGGATAATATTTTCGATGGTTTATTGGTGGTTCAATGATGACCGAGAACTCTCGGTTTGATGCTCGGTGATGGGTCAATTTTGATGGTTCATGCTGATTCTGTGTTAGAGGGGCACGAACGGTAGGTCTTTGTGTTTCATAAATGGCAGCGGTGTATAATGTGATGGTTCATGATTCGTTCATGATGATTCTTGATGGCTAATGATCATGATGTCCACCGGTGGTTTACGTGGATAGCGATGTTCATTTGGGGGTACAGATCAACAGTACAGCCATGACCTGGGCAGCGGCTGATCACCCAAGGGTGCCTGGTGATTGGAAGGGCGGATGGTGGTCCTTTATAGTAGGAACCAACGGTGACGTGAGTCAACAGTGGTGTTGTGTTTGTTTGGATGTTTGTGTCCAATGCTATGTGTATGTTCGTTTGTGTTCATCACGTTTGATACGATGCAAATGCAATTGATCAACTAATTGTAGCCTAGCGCTTTAGTAGTTTAGAGTAAGATAGATTATGAGAAATTCTAGATTTACAACAGTATGACTCCGACAGTAAAATAGTTTAATTTGTAAATTATGTAGAATTACTAATCAAATTGTGATTGTTGCTCAAGAATCGATTTAACAAACCATTTCTCTCGGTTCGTTTGCTGCCGCTTCACCGAGGTCATTGCGAGGCCCAGAGATTTGCTGCGGCAAAATACCTTGTGGAGATTCAGCTAGGGAAATTCATCATGGCCAAGATAGCTGCAGACCTTGTGTTAGACTAGGCAGAGGTTTCGCCATGTTTCGACAACTGGTATGTCAGCCAGGATGAGGGATTGCTTGTTGAAATGGCTATATATGTTTTGGATCGGATCAAATCTATCAAATAGATACCCTCTGGGAAAACCAACCTGGAAGTTGAACATATTTCATTTATAGGACCCTTTACCCATCAACATTGGTGGTTTTTGAATTTCCATGCCATGGGACGGTTTCCTGCAAGGTTGCGATGCTTCGTGTTTTCGTTTTGCAACAACAATATCGAGGATACTGGAACATGCACTTGGGTGTGTATATATACTATAGGGGTGCATTAAGGGTCGAAGCAAGTTGCTGGTCGTTCTCGGTCGGGGAACCATTCAGTAGGGAGAGGTGCATGTGAACAAGCGCAATCATGTAGGGGCGTTGGGATCATAGATGTTCACTAGTGTTTTTCGGGTTCAGGTGGAAACTATTACTTAATATTTACTACACCTACTCTGCACAACTAGCTAATGAATGCTGAGGAGAAAGAAGCCACCAACGGCAAATCACACCTCAATGGTTCTCCTGCAGATTTCATGAAGTCAATAGATTATCAACTTCTTTCTGGTACTGATGTAAATAGTCGTAGATCCAGTTGGTGAGTCGACCAATCATGTCGATGATCAATAAATGGCTTCAAAGCATAGACCATCAGTTAATTCAAATAGTAGATAGTCAGTTAATAGTCACTCTTTTATGCGGACCGTACTAATAGGTATAGTTTGATTTGCTTAAGGAACTGGCAAGATGCAAATGTTGGTTCTTCCCTTTGCAGCTTGAAAATCGACATCCAGCCAACGTGTTATTATAACAAAGTCATTTCATCCATTTGTGCTGATAGTCAAGCTGTTTTCCAGTGTTGTTCAACTTTATCAGTATGGCTACTCAGTTTTACGCTGTATGCGTGTTCAACACCCAGGTTTCAATAATGATAAGCGTCATACACTCGTGCTGCTACCATGCTTTGAAAACCCTGAATAGCAACGATTGTCAAGACACGCCGTTTATCAAAGCATTGACAGTAGCATCCAGACTTTTGCAGTGATATAGGACTGATACTATCTTTACGAATAACTGATACCTGATGCCGTAAAATTATAGGGACGCTATGCTGTTAATGTTCTACAACTACAGCAATGCTACAATAAACAGACAATTTACATTACAGTACTTTTCAATCATGGCTATGTTGGGCATATTGTGGTAGATGATATAAATACTAGATTTGTCAACTAACAGACAACAAGATTGTTGAAGACACTCAATTTGGTATATCAAACAATCAATATTTGCTATTCAATCATCTAGTAGTGGGTATAGTTTGATCCTGATATTGCTATTCAAGCAGTATATTAGTATCATCTAGTATAATCATTCGTGAAGCATTGATATTGAATCATCCAGTATATATTGTATCCTCAAAATTCATTGCTGGACTCCCAGTGTGAAAATCCGAAATGGAGTGTGTGATAGTATCAGCTTCGGCCACTGGCTTGGATGCTGTGGCTAATGAGAGCTTCCTTTGTGTGACCGTAAGCACATCATTCATTGGCTGAGGTGCAATATGGAAATTGTATTTACACAAACCTATGTACATATTAATTTAATTCCACATATACATGATTTTTTATACTAACAGGTTACATGGATACATCTACCACGACGTTTGAAGATGCAATAGAATGTAGATAGCCTACATCTCGGTAGATGTATGTTGTGCATCAACTATCATCAATTAACTGCACAATGTACATGATGTAACTATCACTGATGTATATTGATTATTTATGAACTATCATAAACAATCATAAACTATCATAATTATTTTCAAACTATCAAAATTATTTATATCATAAACTATCATAAACTATCTATGAACTGTTATAACTTCTCATAAACTGTCATAAACTATCTATGTACTATCATAACTTTTCATAAACTATCATAAACTATCTATGAACTGTTATAACTTTTCATAAACTATCATAAACTATCTATGAACTGTTTTAACTTATCATAAACTGACATAAACTATCTATGAACTGTCATAACTTTTCATAAACTATCATAAACTATCTATGAACTGTTTTAACTTCTCAAAAACTGTCATAAACTATCTATGTACTATCATAACTTTTCATAAACTATCATGAACTATCATAAACTCTCCGCTTCTCGTTGAACCGCGGTCAGAACTATTCGCATTTGTCCGCGGCGGCGCATGCAGCGGGGCGATCTGGTCAGGAGAACGAGCGGCGAGAGCTGCCATGGCTGGTGATGCGCAACCAGCGCTGGTAATCAACAGGTGGTGAACCAACCAACGGTGACTTATAGCTGGTTAATGGTTAATAATAGGGGATAACAACTAGCAACTATAGGGATATACCAGCTATATATGGCTATGGGTCAATATTAACCAACCAATTTCATGGTGGTTAATAACCAACAAACCATAGGGAAAAGAATGGTTAATGATAGGGGAACCGGGGGTACGGGGTTTTGACCCACAGCCAACTGAGGATTGTGAAAGATCATGGTTCCTGAGTAATGATCAAACAAGTTAATGATTGAACTTAGCATTGTGATTAATGATGAAAGGTCAACAAGTTAATGATTGGTGGTTATGTGATTAATAGTGATTAATTGATGATTGATGATAATGGTTAATTATTGATGATGGTAAATGATTGATAATTTTGAATACCAAGGATGAATGATTGGTTTGATGATGGTTGATGGTCAATAGTGACTATTGATGGGTCATCATTGTTGATGGTGAATAATGATGATTGATGATTGGTAGAATCAAGACTGATCTTTCTTTTTACTATAGTTTGCCTTCAAAGTATGGTAGGGACTAAATTTGCTGTTTCTGCAGTTTTTATTGTGCAGACCACAAAAATACCCACCATGTATGCTTCTCTCTTGCCACGATGATAACAAGCAAGCTACAGCTCAAATGTTTATTATTCTATGTTTAGATATATTCACAATTTTAGATACTAGAAACCCAAATGTTTTCAAACGTATAGATACTTTATATACACATATATTCACATGCCTATATGTTATGTATGCACACATTTCAATATTTATGTATACATAGATCTTCAGCAAATGCTGTATGTATCCAAACATTTACATATTACAGCTGGCAAGATTGTCAATTCCGTGACAGAGATGCTGTCACTGGGGCCCACCTGGCCAGGAACCCAGTCCTGTGGTGAAACCTGCGCACGTCTATTCAAGTCTGGTGACTCAGTGCCAGGAACTTTGGCCGATGCATCACCTGAAAGACAACTTTGGACTATGGTTGATGATGGCCTGGGAAACCAACAACAACAGGAAATATCATGGGTCAATGATGATTGATTAGTGATGATGATGATGATGATGATGATGATGATGATGATGATGATGATGATGAAATGGTGACCTCTTCATGGTTGGGATGGTAACTGCCCATGTTTACCCATGTTTTGTGGCTTGTTTACGACTCATCTCCATATAATCGTGCTGCCCCTGCAAACAAGATTCGTCGCTCGACAGGGCATGCCCCCTTCAACATCCAATGGTGATAGATATGGATTCTAGCTATCAACAGCAACGAGAAAGAGGTGCCAAGGACTGTCTACACATTTTTTTGTACATAAACTGCATACGTATGTGCGCAATACGTACAATCGCGTATGTATTTGCATGTTTACGCGCAGAGATACCGCACTTGCCTGCATATCTACAGTACACCCCTGGTGGGTGGTTTGAAACATTCTTTATTTTCCCTATGATTTATTAACAAATGGTTGATTGACTTGCGCATATTTTTCAAGTGGCTTGAAACCACCAACCAGACCCCTTCTTACATACTCACAGGCTCACCATTTGCATCACTGGCAGGCTCACCTCAGTCTCCATTGCAGCTCTTTGCGACTCGGGAGCCACGGACGGGCTGTGAGCGGTGAACCGTGCGAGTCGCTATGACCAGCCAGACTTGTGAAGGGATTCGTTATGGTCAGTGGAGGTGGCGGTGATGGTTCATGATGGTTCATGAGATGGTGAATGATGGTCCTGCTGGTTGACACTTGTTAATTTGGGTAGTTTGATTGATTATTGTCAATAGTGATAATCCATCTTCAGAAGTAGTCATGGTCGATAACACGGTTTAATCATGAAATTCTGGTTGATAGTGGTTTCTCATGGTGCTTGACAGTACCATTGTTCGCCAGTTGTTGTGCATACCAGTTGTTGTGGATATATAATGCATATCTTCTAGCTACAATGAACATATGGACTCATGAGGGGAGAAGCAAACGATGCATGGCAAACTTAAATATGTTGAAAGTTTGAAGTATTTGTTACCCACTGATGAGCAACTAAGATAATGGGAATGTAAGTAGATCATTGCCATAAAGCCTGAACATCATCCCACGAAGCACCATACATGGCTTCAGATGGTGTCTCACAGCGGGCCGCCTAAAGTCAGGAAGTGTGGCAAATTTCATGGTGTGAGGACTGTGCAAAGTATGTCATATTGTGTGCAGGCTCCGACCAAGCACTCAAATACGACACTCAGAAATTCTACACACCTGAAGAGTGACGACTTGGAAGACTGGAATCAGGATCCCTGAGCAAAGGGTGTTCTGCATCTCAGTGGACGCCATACTGATCATCATCCAGAATCTATGATCCACAGGATCTTTTGGGTGAACTTATCGTCATGCTCAAGGTTCGACGGATAAACCTCGCAAATTTTAATGCAAATAGAACCACTAGCAAATCATCTACACATGATGCTCCATTAGAATGTTATATGTGGCCAAAATACGAGGACCGGGATAGACATTTGTTCATAGCACCACTTTGTTGCATGGGTCAAGGCATCAAATTTCCACTATGGTGGCAGTCAATCAAGATATCGTTTGCCATCATGACAGTGTACCACCATCACTTCATTTTTTTTGATCTAGTGTATGTATTTACATACGTATTTATATACACATAGATGCATACATTCATAATTTACTTATTGAGTCGTTTGTTCATTTACAGTAGATGTATTTACATGTTTCTTAGCCCTATCGGTGTTTTCTTCAACCTGGTTGTTTGCGATCCTGACCGCCATTGTTGACTATCCTCCACGGCCACCACACGGGAGAGCTGAGGTCAGCATTGTTCCCTCTCAGATCTTCAAATGGAAGGAGATGGGGAAGCCGTCCGTGAAGTTGTGTGGTGGACAGCCGGTGAATCACAATTATCAATGTATAGTTTGTGTGCTGAGTTGCGTTTCTGGACAAGATGTTGAGTATGTGCATTTCACTTGATGTCATAGCAATTCAGTGCTGAAAAGCGTAGTCAAGTACCGACCCAAGTGTTGAACATGCTGCTAGTGCTTTGTAGAAAGCTCTGCTGCTAGTGCTTTGTAGAAAGCTCCGCTGCAAGGGACAGGGAATTTCATGTTGAATTCCACCTCCTTAATCAGTCAGACATTGTTGTTGCATCCTTGATGTTGTTGGTCACTATCCGTTGTTGTTGTTGTTGTTGTTGTTGTTGTTGTTGTTGTTGTTGTTGTTGTTGTTTCTTATGCGCAATCCTACTACCTATGAGGTATCCCCAGTGTCACACCATTGCCATAGGTGAAACCTAGGGTAGGGCTCCATGAGCCAGCCTTGGCTCATGCTTCTATCCAGTCCTATCCCGTGTCATGGGAGCACCTGCTGATGGAAGCATCAATATTGAACTGACCCATGCCAAACCTCATTTGGTTGGTGGTTTCAGACATTGTTTATTTTGCCTAGTAGTTAATGACAAATGGTTGGTTGACTCATGATTTTTCATAGGGGTTGAAACCAACAACCAGTCATTCTAAGCAAGGCAGCAGCATTCCTTGGTGATCCATCCCTCAGTGATCGGTTGGCTTCCCGCAGCGTAGTCGTTGCGGTCTACGACTTGGTTACGGGACCCTGCCGCGGTGCGGAGCAGTGGGGTTCACTCTATCAACGCTGAGATCCACCTTGATGATGATCAGATCATTGATACCCCACAGTTATGTCAATGATAAGACAATGATATATTTGATATCCAACGATAGATGGATGGATAGATGGATAGATAGATGGATAGATAGATAGATATCAAGCATGTGCCTGCATATGTATTGTCACTTATACCCTTCCCATGCAACAAAACATGCTCGCCACGGTATGGTTTCAGCCACGGCGCCTGCTCACTTCTCAGCTGTGAAGTCTCCAGGATATCGAACTGGTGCCTTGGTCGGGACCGTTTCTTTGTTTTTTTGCGGTGGGTGGAGTGCACAGTTTGGCATATGTGTTTCAGGCACTAGTCACTACAACTACTATGGAAATGCTTATTTATTCGTTTTTGAAATATTTATATATATATATATAGGAAATATTTGTATATATATATATACAATAATTACATCAAAGATTAGATACAATCATAAAATCCTGAAATCAATCCTACCAGCATAAAAGCATCAACCTAAAATCAACTCTGCAAAACCATCAACCCAGAAATCAACCCTGGAACCGGAACCCGAAAATCAATCCTAAAACTAGAAGGCCTAAGACAAACGATGAAACCAGATACCTTAAAGAAAGGTAGCGGGCCAAAAACGTTGGGATTGCCATTCCCAGACCCTACCAGGACACAAATTCACACAGAGACCAAATCCCAAACCTGCTGACAGCCTAGTGCTAATATGCGTTTTCGTTTATGGTTCACTAAACTGGTACTGATGCCTTACCGGAGATCCACATTGCAAGCCATTAATTGACCGGCGCTCACCGTCAAAAATCTGTGGTTGCCAATTTATGAGTTGGCCATTAATCGGTACCAGCCACGATGATGCTTCTGAACACTTAACCACAATATTCTAACCATTTCCAATCACCAATAGCCATGGTCATCAACCACTAGCACCAACTACTAACCATCACTTGCTACGAATCACCGCTGCTGACGAGTTGGTTGTGTCGGGGATTGATGCAGGTTAGCTTCACCAAGCACAGCGCTTCACCCGGGTTAGCTTCAGCAAGCGCTGTCCACTCACCAGCACCAACTCGGAGCTCCGAGGCCAAGCTCATTAGCGGAGGTTCCTTCGGAGAGGTCTTCCTTGGAAGGCGGCCGCGGTCCCTGTTGAAGCGAGAAGCGAAGCGCAGGGCCATGGTGGGCCATGGCAGGAACGCATGGGAACCGGTAGGAACCCATGGGAACCCACAGGAATCCATAGGAACCCATAGAAATCCATAGGAAACTCTGAACTTTGCAATGCTTCGATGCATTCAGACCCACAGACGTGTGTGTTGCCTGATATGGGTTTCATTGGTGACATGGGGCGTCAGTCTTGGACTCTAGAGCAGCGTTGAAGGTTTAAGAGGTTTCCCTGGTTTGAATCCGGGGCCGGGAGTGGTCTTCTGCTTTGCACCTATCACATGCCACGCATGATTCTCAAAATGTAGCCACATATCCCAAGATGCGGTTCTACTTTGCTGGGCAAGTCCTGGTTTCTTGTCGGATCCATGGGACCAGTGATACATGATCGTTTTAAGCCATGTGTGCCAGTCCAGAGACTTATTGACATGTTGGAAGATCATTCTATTGGTTGGATCAGACTATTTGATCCACACATACATGTCCCCGCACTTGGTATATACTACTGATGTTCTGTCGCATTGCCTTGCGATCACAAAAAATCCATTCACACGCTCACACTCACCCACACAGCTTGCAAATACATCGTGGTTGAATTGTCACTAAAACACGTTATTGTCCAGAACCTGGTGCACCTCAAAGTTGTGTTGGTTTCCCATTCAAGCCTAAAATACCCTTGGCCGGTTATGTGGCCCCCATGATGTGTGAAGAAAAGAGCATTCCTACAGGAATGGTTTTCCAGTTGATTGATGCGTCGGTATTTGTGAATCCTGATAATGTTTGCAGATCGGTGTATACAAATTTAGGATCCCCCCTGAACATCCCTGAACAAGTTCCAAGTTATATTCACTTTCATTTGCTTCAAGAGCACCTTTCTTGTGGAATGCTGTCATGATGAACAAAACCACTTGATGTTATCAATCTTTAATTTAGTATCCATTAGTTTTAAAGCATTAAAAGCCATTAAGCGTTGTAAATTAATGTAAATTATAAAGCATAAACATTCATAAACCATTTTGACCCATTATAAACCAATGCTTGTATAAATGTTCAAAACCATTCGTACACCACTGCTCCAAAAAAAACGTTTCATCCACCTGTAACGGGCGTTTTTTCTCCGGCGGGAGCCTCAGCATTTTTCGGGTCCACCATGGTTTGGCCGCCAGGTTGGGCGCACGAGAAGTCTGTTGGGGTTCCCGGGCAGGTGGTGATGTTTGCACAGGTGGCAAGTTGGGTCAAGCAGTTCACCAACCAATTTCATGGTGGCTAATAACCAACAATAATAGGGAAAACAGCCTGGTTGATGATAGGGGAACCAGGGGTACGGGGTTTTGACCCACAGCCAGTTGTGATGGTTAATGACCTCGGTGATAAACCGTACTGGTTGGTGGTTTGATTGACATTTTATATTTTCCCTGGTAATGATTAACAAATGGTTGGTTGACTCATAATTTTTCATAGGAGTTAAAACCACCCAGCAGAATAGAAGCTGATGTAAGTTGGACAAGCATTGTTATGAACCATCGTTGTTTTGGTCATTCGAACATGGTCATTACACATGGCCCATAGTTATTGTTTTTGAACCATGGGCGATGGTGAATTTTGGTACGATCATAGTTTTTGACCGCAGCTATTGACCATAGTTACTATATATGTTACTATAGTAATCTTGTTTGACACATAAGTTACTGTAACAATGACAGCTGCAAAAATACATGCCAAATGATTTGTCAGCGATGATTAGTGACTAATTAGTGTTAACCTGCAAAATGGTTGGTGCCTTTAGTTTGAATCGCCAAAACCCCCAGTCAATGATGGCTGCAGAAAACAAAGCAACATGATCATAGTTGATGATCATAGTTGATGATCATAGTTGATGATCATAGTTGATGATGATCATAGTTGATGATGATCATAGTTGATGATGATCATAGTTGACATTGCTGACAGCTAATGATTGATGAGAACACTGTCGTTGACTGGAACGGTCAATGATGAACAGTTGGTATTTGGTTGATCCCAGGGACTAGACCTGAGCTGGAGTGCAACAGGCATCACGCCATGAAACAGGAGACTTCGATAGCAGCATTCGGTTGGGCAAACAGAGGCCATGGGTCAAGCAGTTAACCAACCAACTAATGGGGCTTAATAACCAACAATAATAGGGAAAACAGCCTGGTTAATGATGGGGAACCAGGGATACGGGGTTTTGACCCACAGCCAGGACAGGCGAGAAACAACAAGGACAGTACCAAAATAGCAACAACCACCATGTATTAAGAATGACCCTTGAGTGTGTTAAAGATGGGTTAATGCGTTCGAACCACTATTGGGTATTAAGCACCCACAAGAGATTTGGTCAAAAGAATCTGTTGGCTTTTCATAAATCCATGACAGTTTCTTCCAACTTTGCAGGCAACGAAAGTGTGGGATACCTATGGGTAAACAACAAAGTGTCATAAAGATTGGGACCCTGTGATTTGCATGACATATATAACATTGGTTTGAACGAATACAATAGGCAATTAGCCAAGCATCCAGGCGATTGATCAATACCAAATAGGTACAAACAGCAATATGACACCCTGGAAAACTGACATGGAACCCAACTGACACATGGTACAAACAGCCATGTTGCGAGGTCGGAAAGAAACTGCTAATTTCTGCTTTGTCGTGAGGAGAATCAGAAGACACATTTACAGTGCATGTCAGTCTTGAAGTCTTCAAGTAGCAACATGAGGGATACAACGAGCAGTCATGAAGGAAGTGCTGGCCACTGGATGTCCGAGGGTCGAAACGGAGGAAGATCAGCGGGATGTTTGGCATCATAATGGGAGCATGATGTGCATTCGCCTCTAGTCATTGGCCATTCCAATAATCTATGAATCCCTCCATTGAAGCCAAGTAGCCAGAGAAGAGCTGTGAAGCCCAAGCCGATGCAATGGCAACTGGTTCAATGAGCAGAAGCTTCCAAATGCACTTCCGAAGAAGCTATCACGGGCGAGAGGAAGCAATAGTGTGGGGAATAAAACAACTATATATGGTATATTTGCTTAGTAACCATCATTGCTCCTTGGTGACGTGTAGTTTTCAGTTGGAACAGACACGGGCGCGAGCTTCGCATTTTAGTTGCGTTGCGCAAGGTGTGAAGCGATGCCTCACGGGCGCGGGTGGTGCCATGACTCCGGAGAGTTGCAGCTGCGTGCACTGCAGGGCAGATTAGAATGGTTAGTGATGTTCACTGCTTGTTGTTGGTTAACAATAGGGGATAATAACCAACAATGATGGTTAAACAACTGCTGGTTGTTGCTTTGATTCACATGTTTTATGTTCATTTATTTTCCATGATTCGTGATTATTACCAAATGGTTGGCTGACTAAGATTTGTCATGGGGGGTGAAACCACCATCCAGTTCAGAATTTATACATGTATAAGCATATGTACATGCTACATCCAATTTGAGTGCGGCATAGTTCAAATAGTTTGAACATATACTATATATAAATATAGAGTGCTGATGATTATTTTAACTAGTATATATGTATTTATATATACATAATTGAAGCATACGGGGATAAGTAGCTATATCTACGCAAGAGTGATAAATGTCATATAGTGATAAATAGCGCAATGATACATTAATACTTGCTAATGCCACGATAACCACAGTATCACAACATAGTGTGACAATACCGTACGGGAGTACACGTATCAAACAGTCGCATGAAGTTTGCGAAAACACAAGGAATCTGCAAGATATCAGGATAGCATACCTTGATATACAGTCAATAGTTGATACTAGCACCATTCATGAGAAAATGCATTCAGGAATCCACTGATAAAGACACACAAGAATACCATAGATTTGTGACCCACAAATGCCCACAATAATTCAACGCCGGCAACTGGTTCGGGGCATTGCAACTAACCAGAAATGCAGGAGCAACTGATCAAAGACAATGATGCCCCAAATCTAGTAAGATGTCCCAAGTTTGATATTCTATAGATCCAAGTCATTTATTAATAAATAATAATGAATATATATCTATAGATCCAATGTATTTCTACAAACCCCACATTCTTTATGGCGACCTGTACCCTCCATGGCGACCCGGGTCCCATGGGGATGGGGGTGCAGCCACGTAGCGGATGGGCCACTGAAGCTGCAGGAGCAACTGCGAAACCTGGAGCGGGAACTCAATGCTTACAGGAGCCGTGGAAAGCTGTGGAAACGACGCGGGAGTTTCTTCCTGCTATGCATCTGACTGGTTGACATCCATAGGGTCTTAATCATGGGCTAATGGCAAGGAATATATATCCCTGTTGTCGCCCAAAAATAATGGATTTTTATGAGCCATATGGTTTTGATGATGGGCCAATAGCCATGACTAGTATACGGTGTAACAGATGATTAGCAAGGCTTTTCGTACCCCATATGGAATAAAAAGCAGAGATATGCAGAACTCATCAGATGATTTTTGTCAACCAATCAGTATAATGGCGATAGTATGGTTAAGCCAAGGCGTATATGGACAAGTGTACACAAAATATCAGCATTTGTTCACACGTATATTTCGAAGTGTCGATGTGTTGGATTGCATTTTATGCACGTTTCAGTTTGAAACAATGTCATCAAAAGCATCGTTTCGTTCGCCACAAACCAAACTATTGCAAAAGATTGGGCATGTGCCTCAAATTTGCCAACCATGGGCACAGGGGCACCAGAGATCAGGATTGTGACCCATATCCCTTTGCTTGGGACCGTTGCTCATTTCAGAGAGGCTTCCAGTTTGGCCAAGCAGTGCTGTTCCATTCTACTATATAACTCTGCGTTCGCATTGTGCCGCAATGAGACAGCAGTGCCTGCCAGGAGAGTGAACAATCAATGTGAGCAGATTGTAACGTGCGCTTGCCCGGTAGTCGATGTTCACTTGGCTTGAAACATTCTGTTGACCGCGACCGTTAAAGTTCTTCAGGATCACCCATCATTGACTGCTGTCCTGCAATAGTATTATTTGATAAGATGTGACAAAATGCCAAAGGGCCAACGTCAATTCATCAATTTAGCCCAGTTGCGTGTATCCACTACAAACTTTATCAGCTCGAACATGTTTTTATCTTTTTTTCTCAGGTCTGGTACTGTTTGGTGCCCTTGCCGTGTCAGTCATGGACGCGACGGCGAAGTCACCATGTTGCTTTGTTCTTGCTGTTGTTCCATAACTTATCTCAGTTTTCTTTTTGTTGGTGATCTTGTTGTTTTTGCTATGGTTTTTTAATGTTTTTCCAATTGCCCGTACAGTCGTGTAATTTTTGGTTTTCATAGTTGTGGTCGTGTTAGCTGCTGCAATAGTTGTTTTTTTTGCAGTTCCTTGTTCCTTCTTGCCATCGTCGCTGTTTATTGGTATTGTTGTTGCTGGTTTCGATTTTGTGCTTGTTAGTGTTGTCCATGTTGCTGTAGCTGCTGTCACTGCTTCCGTTGCCATTGTTGTTGTCGTTGTAATCATTGTTGCTATGATTGTTGTTGCTGCTGTTGGCGTTGTTGTTGCTTGTTGGTTCTTGGTTGTTTCTGGTTGGTGGTTGTTATTTCTTTATGTGTTTCTTTCGTTCTTTCTTCTTTATTTTTGTGTTCTTTTTCTGTTTTTCTTTGTTTCTTTGTTTCCTTGTTTGCTTGTTTCCTTGTCAGTGTGTTTGCGTGTCAGTGTGTTGCTTGTTTGTTTGTTTGTTTGCTTGCTTGCTTGCTTGCTTGCTTGCTTGCTTGGCTTGGATTGCTTGGCTTGGATTGCTTGCCTTGCTTGCTTGCCTTGCTTGCTTGCTTGCTTGCTTGCTTGCTTGCTTGCTTTGTTTGTTTGTTTGTTTGTTGCTTGCTTTGTTTGTTTGTTTGTTTGTTTGTTTGTTTGTTTGTTTGTTTGTTTGTTTGTTTGTTTGTTTGTTTGTTTGTTTGTTTGTTTGTTTGTGTGTTTGTGTGTTTGTGTGTTTGTTTGTGGGTTTGTTCGTTTGTGTGTTTGTTTGTTTGTTGGTTCGTTGGTTTGTTGGTTCGTTCGTTGGTTCGTTCGTTTGTTTGCTTGCTTGCTTGTTTGTTTGTATGTTTGTTTGTGTGTTTGTGTGTTTGTGTGTTTGTTTGTGGGTTTGTTCGTTTGTGTGTTTGTTTGTTTATTGGTTCGTTGGTTTGTTGGTTCGTTCGTTGGTTCGTTCGTTTGTTTGCTTGCTTGCTTGCTTGTTTGTTTGTATGTTTGTTTGTGTGTTTGTTTGTTTGCTTGTTAGCTTGTTTGTTTGTTGGTTGGTTAGTTGGTTGTTGTCAGTTGTTTGTTTCTTCATTGTTGTTGTTTCTTGTTTTTTGTGTGTTTTTGGTTGGTAATTTTGTTGTTGTTGTTGTTGACTTGCCTTGGAGTATACCCCTGGCGTTCCAGTCCAAAGTCATGTTTATCACTTCGACATTACTAGCCTTGGCAGGCTTTGACTGGCACCGGGGGGATAGGGGGCTACCCCAACATATGCCCCGATTTCTAGAGTCGGTTGTCCTCACAAAGTAATGACCCGAGTCGCTACAGTAACTTGGTATATGTAGGGACGGTACAACTACCAGTTGTATGTTTTGTAGACGTAACGTAAGTAGCCCTTGTTCTTTCAGGTTTATAAGCAGCAAATCCAACTATGTATTGCCTTTGGTGATTCCAAGCTATTCTTGATTGTTATCTCTTACGATCCGCACTGAAGTGGTATTTTGATTGCTGGATTTTCACCTAACAACCTCGGTTTTCACCTAACAACTGCGGTATGCACTAAATGTTCATTGCGAACATAGGGGACTGCCAGGTACTTCGGTTGCTGCTTGGAACTTGGACATCTGTGTTTGATCACCGAGTGACTCGGTCACACTGAAGAATGCTTGGGCGGTCTTGTGTTTTTGGTTGGCTCAAAGACTCAAACACCGACATCGACAAGCAAAAACAGTAATTATGTATATAGCGGTTCCCCAGAATGACACACACACACATATGTATGTATATTTATATCTATCTATAAATATATATATATATATTATGTTCACATGACTCTACATATGTTGTTTACATGCTTACATACATACATACAGGCATTGTGCATACAGTGTTGTAGGTGATCCTCCCTATGCCTGGTGGTTTCTATGTTCCTGTCAACTGCAAGTGCCAGCGTTTTTTTTGTCCAACTGGCTCAGCTCAGCAGAAATGTAGATTCTGTAGCCCTTCTGTTCCGAGGAATAGCAACCTTTGGGGTGTGAACATGTGTGAAGTGGACGGTTTTTTTCAAGTTTTGGTATGCTACAGTCAATGATGCTTAATTGTTCATGATGGTTAGTTGCTGGTTGAACATTGGCTTGGTACACTTTGTGACCACATCCATTTGCGTCGTTGTCCCCAAAATTGCTGCGAACTGGTTGTTGAGCAACTGACCAAAGTCACATTTGCCATGAAAGGATGTATGCATATTGGATTTCATTTGGTGCTATGTTTGATTAGCAAGAGGAATACATATCCCTTAATTAAATGAGATGAAATAATGACAGGGAGCACGGAAGAACGTTATGATGATCCCAGGTGGTCACGAAGCATGATGTGAAACTTCCAAGATTGGATGCCACCTAGATCTTCCATCTTGCGCGCGTAGACATTGAACTGGAAAGATGCACCGGGGAAGCGGAGGGAAGCCAGGTACACAATGGTTTGTGTCTTTAGCATGTGCGGTGCGCACCACCATTCGCAAGATACTGTCTCAACTCACTAACGACACAAATTATTTGTTTGTGGGTGGGCATCAACTGTGATACGCATTTGAACCATCGTGTAGCCACATGTTTTTAAGTGAAGAACTCGTGTATTTCTGCGCAAGGCAATGATTTACTCAATGGCTGGTCCAGCATGCCCATGGTCTTTGAAACTCACATCGTTGTCGCACGAATAACCCCCGACAAACTGAACAGATAAGCTGGTTGGTGGTTTTATATAAACATTTCTGTTTTTCCCCAACATTAGCGATAGTGGGTTGGTTGACATTTTTTTACGGGGGTTGAAACCACCAACCAGTAAGCAAATGTGAGTATAATCATTATTGGTTGTTCAACATGGGGCTTAAGTGAGGATTCTAGCTGTTCTAGGCTCGGTGCTTTCCAGATTAAGGATTTTCTTACTCACGATCATGACATGCTGTTGCCCCATCAAGCACAATAGAGATATGTCCACGTGTGTGTGTGTGTGCCGCATTTGTTCAAAGATACGTGTTCAGTGAGCACAAAGACACATATTCTTCTTGGTTGCCCTTTGAAACTTTGTGAGCGTGAAAACCAAGCTGCACTCCATCGAGGTATTTGAGCAACGGCAATCTCTTCGATTTGCTGTACCAGACCCGGGGCATGGCTGTTGATGCACACTTCACGTAGATTTTGGTGTTGCATTTTGTAGTCACCCAGTTTGCAGAGCAATTGTTCGGGACGTTGGGTCAATGGATGACTGGACTAGATATTTACAGTAAGTAGCTTGTTGAGTGTTTGCTTGATTAGTTTGGTTTGATTGTAATTTAGTTGCCCACTTAGTCAATTGAAGATTGTGAATATGCCCATCCTTGTTAGATTAAGAAGGGATTCTTATCTAAGGACAGGCCTGAGTAAGAAGTACGCACCAGCATTAATGTATTGTGATTGCGGTGTTATTGCGAACCACTATAATTCATCGATAGACATCATGAATTAACCAGGAAATAGTTGCTATATATATATATATACATATAACCATTGGTTTACAGATGACTCATCGATAGCAACCATTGGCAGGGATTGAATGTTATAAAAGAAGATATAATGATGGTAGGTAACGGCCAATGGTTGCTAAGTAGCAGCAGTATGCAACAGTAATGATTTACAGCAGTTAGGGTCAACGGATTGCTGCTATCATTGCCACTGCCACTGTGAAACCGTTTCGTGCAACCAACTATTGCCAATTGATTTTTCGACATGCACACCACGCATGTGATGCTACGGTTAGTTAACAGGTCTTGTACACGCTTGCACCGTTACGTCTGGGATGGGGTGGGGTGGGATTGGATGTCATCGTTTCACTTGCACTTGCAAGCCACGTTGTCCGTGCGGGACTGGGTGAGGTGATTTGGGATGTCAATGTTTACTTGCACTTGCCAGCCACGTTCTTGGGGGACCGGGTGAGGCGGGGTAGGGTAATAATATCTATGTTCACTTGCGAAGAATGGACTCCCAGCAGTATTCACACAAGGAGCAATACACACAAACTTCTCAACGCAGAAACCTGGAACCATGTCTATAGCAATGGCAATGGCGATATCATCGACGTGCTGTGTGGACGACTGGGCAAACTGTTCTGAAGAACTGGCCGTCTGACAAGCTCAACGCTGCTTCGTGCCACTGCAAAACGACCCACGCCGCGAAAAGGGCGACAGTGCCTTGTTTATTAACCATCAAAGCGTCCTCTTGGCTGAACCATCCACAGGGAACAAATTCTGAATGTCTTGGTTATGACATTGCACTGCTTCCCCCAGCATTCTGCGTATGAATCTTTCCATATACGGTGGATTCAACTCAGCATGGTTCTAGGCGTGAGGAATTTGCAGGCTTGCGTTTGGCAAGCAGGTTCACAGCTTCAGTCTGGAAATGGACAGCTTTTGTTTGCAATGCTGGGCAATATCAGGACCCAAGCTGCCAATCAAGATCCGGTGAAGCAACTGGCAGGGATGAGTATTGGAAGATGGAATTTCTGACAGTATGTTCATGCAACGAAAAATGGAATTGCTATGCGTTGGCCTCCTCATTCTTTAGGGTGTCATATCCAAGTTTGTTAAAGGTTGTTAGCCAGATTGTATCCCAGTTGCCTTTGTTTACCCGTGTTAGGGGGACTATTGAACATATTGTACTGATTCAAAGGGAACCAACGGCTTATTCATTTAGCAACTCACGAAGCAATCTGTATGATAAGTAAACAACTTATGCCAGCTGTGTGGTCACTCATTGGTAAATCCAGCCATCAGTAAGCCACCCCCCAAGTATACCCATAAACACTGGTGGTGATTTGCCATCAATCTTCCGGTGGATTATGTGAGTTTATTGTTCTGACACATGGATCGGATTGGACACACATTCGGTGTAGTTGAGCCAACTTTGCCACAAGACACATTTTTTGTTTGACCATTTGGTTAATCGTGAACCAACAGATTCCTGATCAGTTGACAAATTGACTGTGCTAACATCCAGCTCCAACTTCTATACTTGTTGGTGGTTTGATTCACATGATTCTATGTCATCATGTTCCCTACATGTATCTATTCTTTTAAATAGGGGTTGACTATTGAATTCTTAACAACTGGTTGGTTGACCTTTATCAATTGTTAATACTTAATAACTCATGACTATTATCCGCTGACTTGCAGCTTAACCCTTTGGTCAACCAAAATATTGGTATTTGTTGACGAATAAACTGTTTGGTTGACTCAGTTGGTTCGTACCCCTGGTTCCCCTATCATTAGCCATTGTTTTCCCTATTAGTGTGGATTATTATCCCACATTAGTTGGTTGGTTAACTGCTTGACCCAGCTCGCCATATCTCCACCACTGTTGTTAGTTGTCATCCCCTATTATTAACCAGCTAAACCAACTAGTTACGCAGCCAGGTTGGTTGATGAACTGCTTGACCCAGCTCGCCACATTGGTTGACCCAGCGGCCGTTGGGCACCCATGGTCATGGCCGGGCACGGGACGCCGCGTTGCGCAGGTACATCAACCAGGTGCGCCTGAAGGCAGCACTGAGGTGCCACGGAGCGGTACGGCACGGTGCGAGGAATGGCAGGTTGGGGGTCCTAAAAAAGGGGTTGGTTCCACTATGAATAGTGGGGTTATAGTTAATAATAGATAATAGTTAATGTTTTAATTAATAGTTAATACCACATTAACTAGTAGATGATAGTTAATACCTATCATGGTGGGATTAATAGTTGGATTAATGGAATTAATAGTAGATAGTGGGATTAATAAACGATTATCAGTGGGATTAATAGTCGGGTTATAGTGGGATTAATAGTAGATATTAGCAACTTAGTAGTAAATTAGTTGATTCCACTAGAAAATAGTTAACTAAGAATATGATACCATTTGGCCGCTACTAACATATCTACTACTAGTTCTACTAGTATATAATTAGTTCATATCACTATTAATAGTGGGATTAAATTAGTTGATAATAGTTAATGTTGGAATTCATAGTGGAACCAACTTATTTTAGTTCCAACTATAAGTAGTAAACAAAGTAGGAACAAAGTATTAATACTTGGGGGGTTCCTTAAACCCCCGTGCTTTAGAAAACCAACAACATTTTACCAACTGTGGGGGGTTTACTACTACCAACAGTGGGAGGTAACAATATTTATAGGAATAAGCAACCACATCGACCCGAAAAATGGTTGGTTTACCACTGTCATTGGTTACAATGATCGATGATTTGGGGGGGTCCCTATTTTGAGAAAACACCATTTGGCTGAGGGTCAAAACCGTGGCACCCGACAGAACATCCAATGACCAGAAGAGTTGTGCTCTTGGGATGTGAACCACTACCCATTTGTTTGATATTGCGGTGATTATGACCCATGGCCAGGCCAAGATGCTATCTTTGCCATTGCATGCTCTTACATGTGGATACCTTCGAAGGCTATCATTTGACGTTGTTCACCATTAAATCTAACAATA
The DNA here is from genome assembly GCA_009767595.1 of Symbiodinium kawagutii. NCBI lineage: Eukaryota > Dinophyceae > Suessiales > Symbiodiniaceae > Symbiodinium > Symbiodinium kawagutii. The sequence goes on along the minus strand of VSDK01012728.1, from coordinate 655,637 downwards.
CTTACCATTACCATATCCAGGAATGGTGGTACATGGTGGTACCCTCCCGACCCCAAAACGACTGATTTTCTCATGAGAGATACTACCAGAATGAATGTAAGTAATGAGCTTGAAATTGGATACTATATAGTTACATTACTACTAGTTTCATTCCTACCATCAGTTTCTGTACTACCAACTACCAGCTGGGTGTTTCTCAGAATAGGGTACCCCAAAAGTGGCTGGTTTATTACTATAAAAGACTATAAATTATAAATAGATGATTTGGGGGTACCCCTATTTTGAGAAACTACCAGCTTGGTAGTTGCATGACCACCAGCTACCATAACTTAAAGGACCGGTCGCGCCAGGCTGAGAGCAGCGTACCAGACCAGTCAGGCGATTCAATTCCTGCATGGGCCACTGGGCGAACCCAGGGAGAACTCGTTGGCCAAGGGTGACGATTCATCGGATGATGCTTGGTACTGGTGCTTTCTAGGGGTTGGTGATGGTTGATATGGGTTTATGATGGTGGTCAAGTGATGGTTGAACCATGGCTAAATGTACGCTGGTTCATAACAGTTTTGATTGTGGACAATGATTTTTTGTGTATCAGCTGTCTTTGGGAGTTTCTAATCACCTCGGTTTTCCATCAAATTGCTGGGCGACGAAATTCGGCTCCTTCGGCACTTTTAGGTCTTATAAGTGAACAATTGGTTGACAGTGGTTGTTGGTGGTAGTCCACGGATTCCTTTCAATCTTCGGCATGCAATTTTTAGCTTGCGCCTTGTATGGACTGAAATACCAGAAAGCCAAAAAGCAGGGTGGCCCGTGCATTGGGCTGGAGTTTAGTGATCAGAACAGAGGGCATATCACAACTTCTTTGGGCGTGCCAGACGGCAGCTCATTTGTATTTCCTTGATCCTTGCACTGTTGGCGACCTTGAGAAAGACACTCCCCTTGGTTTTGCTTCCAATGACGTGGATCTTTTCCACCTAATGACTCCATTCTTTGCTGCGAAAAGTGTGAAAGCTTGGTCCAGCTGGCAGTGGGCTTGGAACGACGACACATGTCCAACTCGAGTTCAAAGAGGAAAGATCTTCGCCAGCAGAACGGCACCAAGGGATCAGCGGTTCCTTTCACGCCTGGCGAGTGACAAAGATCATCAAAGATCCCTGGTCTATCTACTGGTACCAGTTGTAAGACCTTGGTGAAAGTAAGTGACTTCATACCAACCCAACTGCCCAGCATATTTCGGAGCGTGTCAAGCTGCCAACCAGATAGATATATAGATAGAAAGATAGATAGATAGGTAGGTAGGTAGATAGATAGGTAGATAGAGCAATCATGATTGCTTAATGCTGTTTCAATCATTCGGGGGTTTAGCCTAGAGCTGCCAGCCGGAAATTTGTCCATAGTTGCATACGTCAGGCTGTTCATGGGAGAACAGGTAAATTACACCACATTAGGCTCGTAAAGACTAATGCAGGTCAAATGACACCACGTTTGTATAGTTGACTTTTTATACATTATACAGGTCGAATGCTGGTCAGTCTTGGTCACATGATGGTGCTCAAAAGATTGTCGATCATGGACAACTGATGACTTTTTGGTCTTCAAAGAAATTGTTGTTTCTGAAAATGGTGGGGGGGAGTACTTCCAAATCATAAATCAATGTTTATAAATACACCAACCATTTTTGGGGTCCCCTAGTTTAAGAAACACCCAAATGGTGGTTCCTCAAAATAGGGAACCCCCAAGCCATCCTTTGTTAACAATCTATAGTCTAGTCTATAGTAACCAACCATTTTGGGGTTCCCCATTTTGACAAACACCCAAACGAGGTACCATCAATGTCCGACAATGAGACCCAAGGTTGCATCCTCCGCTGGTGCATCGTGACTTGAAGACGCAGAATCTGGTGCCACCATCCACCTGCTGAACTTGCGTGTGGTTGCACGGGGCTGGTTGTTGATGGACAATAATGGCTATGGGTCAATATTAACCAACCAACTGATAGGGAATAATAAGCAATGTTAATAGGGAAAGCAATGGTTAATGATAGGGGAACCAGGGGTACATGGTTTTGACCCACAGCCTAATCACTATAGTAGTAGTCGGGGACCATCAACAAGCGACAATATTGCTAATAACTAGTACAAATGTTTGTAATTACAGCAACCAATCGTTGTTGCTTAGTCATCGGTACTACTGGTCAACAATACTGTTTTTTTGTTGGTGCAGTTTTTCAAGTTCTTGAAATTGATGAGTTCGTTGTAAAGTTAATCATAGTAAAGCGTGTGGACATCTGCATGAACTAAGATTTACAAAAACATCAACTACAAAAACATATATTTATATACGCATACATATCACTGCAAATGTAATTAATTCTGTAAATTTGAAACATACAAAGATATACCCAACCATGGCAGGTCGTCAACCGGAGCTCCTGTGATTGACCATGAAACTGAGCCATAATGATTCACCACTATACATACTTAGAATCATGATCAACCAGCTAGTGGGAATGGCTCTCTTGGCCATGTGTATTGGATTTTATTAGCTACTATACATTGATAATGGCGGGATGGTTATAATCATAACACAGCTAAGCACCAGCCAATTCGTCCTTGTCAGCCTGGCACTACCTTGGAGAAAATCAGTCAGCTGCGATCGACGAACCAAGTCCGTGGTTTGGAGTTTTGCTTGATGCACCGATGGGTGAATCACCTGGAGGTTCCCATGTTTCTATGGAGAAAAGAACCTGGTTCGTGAAAGAAAAGTGAGAAAGCTTTGGTACAGACATTTGATATAGTTCCGGACTAGTATGAGCCATTTCGAAAAACAGGATAGGTGAAGGGCCTTTTGTTCATTTTTGAGATGATCACGAGGAATACAGGGACCCACAGCAATATAGCCATGGCTGGGAAGTCTATGTCCAGTGAGCTTGGTATTCCCATTTTTCTGGGGCGTGCCCAAACCCTGTGGAAACACTCATTTGGGGGGGTACGGTCTAAATCATTGGGTGGTTTCAACCGTCATTCACAATTAGGTATGGGTGAATATTGCTCAACCAACTAATGGGGGATTCATCGACAACAATTGGGAAAACAATGGTTAAGGATGTGGGAACCAGGGTTACAGGGTTTTGACCCAAAGCCAATTATTGATATAACTATCCCGGTTGGCCGCTATGGATCATATAAGCCTCGTTTGTCATCATGAGACGATCATGAACCACTGTTAACCAGAAATCACCATTAATTGGGATTTAATTGCTGTTAATTAACCATAATTATCAGTGGTGATTGGTTAAATAATCATTAATTGCTGGTTAACAATCACTGTTATGGTTAATTAACCCTAATTACCCTCACACAAATACTAGCGTTCATTGCGCTCATGGTCACCTCAATGCATCCATTGGCTTCGTAGTGACCTTATCAGCCTGTGCTCCCTGTTGATTGAATCTCCCTTGATGTGTAGCAGAAAATCTGTACACACTTTGGGGCCGGGTGTGTGAATATTAGGGTAATTGGATGCTTGTGCGACTTCAGCACACGCAAGCTGGTTGAGTTTGAGAAGTTGCTGTTGAAATGTTAATCCAAACCTGCAGCATGCGATAGAAGCCACTTTGTCTGGGAATATGTGAATTGTTTGCATGTATTTGCGAAGGCATCTTTGAACCAAACGTTTAGAAGAAAACGTTCGGAAAAAGAACAGTACACTCACTGGAACTCAGTAGTATTTACATTTCAGGATTGAAAAGGATAATCTTAACTTGTGACTTATCATTGTCTCCATCAGCCAAGTTTTTGCTCATGGTACTGCGGGAGTGATGTTGTGCTGATACCATCAGTAAAACATAGTCACTGCTGGAATACTTAATTCGCAGAATGTCAACTCATTTGGGTATTGACATTTTTTGCTATCTCATGTTTTTGTTTTGGAGTTCTTGTATTTTCTTTCAGGTTTCTTATTGCTCATCCTCTAGCTCCCCACCCATGCATGTAGTCGACCAGAACTGGTACCTTGTGACCAGACAGGGTAGTTCCCCTAGTTATTTCTACCTTGGTTGCAGTCAGTTACCCCGGTGATTCCTACCATAACAGGTTACCAGCTCACCATTGTGGGCCTCACCTGCCATGGCACTCCAATGCGGCCGCCCTTGCAGCTGCGCGTTGTGGGGAAGCTCAAGGGCACTCAGGTGCTGGGTTTTGAAGGGCTGACATAGTGATGTTGTTAGATGGTGGTTTCTCAAGATAGGGATCCCCTAACAACATTTATATGTTGTAAAATCTAACAACATCACAATGGTTGATCCCCCCTGAATCATCCAATATCGACCATTTATCAGCAACAGCCAACCATGTTAGGGGTCCCCTATTCTGAGAAACCATCATGAAGGTTGGTGATTTATTTGTATTTTCGGGATCAGAATGGAAATCAGAGGGGATTATGACATGCAAAAGCAAGAACTGGGATATACATAGGGATATGCATGCAAATATCATATCTGTTTGACATGGTCAACAGTGCCTAGTATTCTCAGAGTAGAGGATGATCATCAGTCTATGAACAGGGCTTGGATGGCTGCAGCCTGTTTGCAAATGCTGACTTGCTCCCTAACGACCACTGGAAATCGTTTTTGGTGACCAACCAGGAAAGTTGGTGCTTACACCATTTATGGACACGGCATGACGCAGGGAGACATGCTCACATTTTGCGACAATATGGGGGTCGCAGCAGATTACACCTTTGAACATTGCGGGCATTCTTTTCTGGAACCTTCAACCATTCCATCGTTTGGACTTGATTGGACTTGTCCTAAGTACTTGTATGACCTATTCCTAAAAAGGGGACAATCATGTGGATGCCAATGACTATCGTATGCACATTTGCCACGTTACAACCATTGGCTGTATGTCCATATGATTTCACTACAAGCTATCTCCAATTACGACGCGTACACACACTCAGGCCCGTAAGATGTTTAATACAAATACACAAGCAAAGCATCTATCAATGTAACATTTTATACCTGCTAAACTGAACTAAGCCATCCCTACTGTTGTGACTCTGATTTTTGTTCAACCATTGGCTGCACATCAGCTGGCATCATTTGTTGCACTTCCGAGGCAGTCCGCCGCAGGCAGGGTAGCAGTGTGTCGTTTGGTTAGGGGATATAACCTAGCCAGGAGTGGGTCGACAGTTCACGGCTGATTTCGATACAGGGCCGGATCCATGAATCATGAGGTACTGGACATGATCATTATGTGAGTTCTGGCAATTGTACGCATATTGCGGCATTGCATCATGATTATATATATATATATACATGTATGCTCGCATGGTCCACACATCTCTTTTGGTGTTGTTGGCACATGGCAGCATAGCCAAAGCGGAACAAACATATTGTTATAGTCAGATGTATTTAAGATATGCGATTGAGCACAATAGTTGATTACTCATATGTTATTAGGATATACAACTGAGCACAACTATCGCTTTATCATGATTGATTATCATTTTTTAGACGTGATCCTGAATAGGTTACAATCACAGGATTTCTATTATACAACTGAGCATAGCTATGATCAAAGGATAACTCTAAATCGTTAGTTGTCATTTTTGAGTACTCGCTATTGTTTCCCGTCAGATCGCTCATCCATCTTCAGGGTTGCGATCTTGGAGTCTTTGAACCGTAGCACTATGCATTTGTGACTCTTTGTGACTTACTCTCTCACCCCCCCACACACACTCACAGATATATATATATATATGTATTTATTTATTTATTTATTTATTTATAGATATATGTTTTATATTTATATATATTTATATTTATATTTATTTATTTATATTTCAACACACACATTTGGGGTGCATCTACATATACGATACATGTACATGGATTATGGATTCAAGTCATAGAAATTCACATTTGCAGTCTGCCAGCGGCGCGTGCGCGTCAAACATCGTTTCAGGTCTCGTTCCGCGCGAGACTTCGCCTCGCGTCGAGAAGGCGGGCGCTCCATTGGATGCAACGCGTTTAACGATGGTATAAAGATGGTTGACGATGGTATAAAGATGGTTGAGGATGGTATAAAGATGGTTAGTCAATCACCAACAATATACTTTAATATTGGCAAATAAGCTCACAATGATGGATACTGATGGTTAATTGATGGTTAGTTGGTTTGTGATGGCTGTTTACGATGGTTAGTTGTGGTTAGAAATTGTGAATTATTGTTGATAAATGGTTTAATGATGCTTCAAAATCTTATCAGTAACAATTGGGAAGCATAAGGAATCACTCGGAAACCATTTTGAAACCATTTGTGTTTCCTTTTGGGTTCTAACAGTGACGCTTGATCATTGTGTCAATTAGGAGCCACTTCAATGGTTTCATAGTGGTTGCATAGATCATTCAGTGTTTCATACTGGTGAACAGTCCGCTGATGGAGCCACAATGGTGAAAACACTTAGAGAATTTCAGTGGATAGTATGAGAAGCTGTGATAATGGTGAACGATAATATTTCTGGCTGATATCCAGCAAAAACAATGCTTGTTCGTATTCGAAGATAGTAGCTAATAACCTATTGGCAATCTACAATTGATAGCCAGCAGCACTAGTCACAGTCAGTATCCACTGCTCAACAACCATCACTTTATGGCTGATAGCAGTCAAGAACCAACAGAAAGAACAATCATTGATCATGGCTCAGAATGATCGACCATCAGTAATGAAAAGATTAACGGCCATGTATTGAAGATTTGTAGCGGAACGGCAGAAAGTGTTCCGAGCGGTTGGTGGTGACGGCCAGTAGTGGTTCAATAATGTTCTCAAAGCCAAATGGCAACTAACAAAACAATTTAACAGTAAGTACCAGTAACAACCAAAATGACTGACTGTAGCTGTTGGAGATTGATCATGGCTGGAGGTGTTCAAAGGAAACACAGGGATGACATGTGATGACAATTTTTGATAATGTATTCACGTGTGTATACAATTGTAGATATATATATATATATATATATTCATATTTATATCTATATACACGATAGATAGCATGTTGCGACATTGTTTGGGAATCAACAATGGCAGCAATGCTTGATAATTGAGCATTTGACATTGCTCGTAATGGTTGACAATGTTCCATGATGGTTGATACTGATGGCCGGTATTGGTCCATGACAATGATACGGTCAAATGTACAAAAACAGCTTGAACTTGAACGTGTAACCCAAAGAATTAATTGAGGCAGGGTAAATTTGAAACCAATGATCAGCTCCAGCTCACTTCAGAAGATGTGTCAATACACCTCATCCTGTAGGTGTTTGTTGTTTTTTTCCAAGTGCTGTTTATGTCCTTTGCTTCCACTTGCTGCATGAATAATGTGATATAAATGATTAGCAACTGCAAGGTTCGATGTGCAAAGTTCCCAGTGTGGGCATTGTCTATTTCCAAAGATGTAAAATGTAACAAGTGACATTCAACGCATTGTGCTTGGAGCCAAGCATAAGGCAACCACCTCAACGCAGGTCACGACTCATGGCTGGTGCATAGGGAAGCCGCTTGGGGACCAACCGTCCTCGGGTCGTCTGCCAGGGACCAAGACTGCAACCGTGCAAGAACTGCAGAGGTGCCCCGGCCGGTTGGAGTCTGCGGCAAGGTTTCTCCCAAGCTTTGGATCGATTTGGCGAGCTGGGTCAAGCAGTTAACCAACCAACCAATGGTTAATGGTTAATCATACGGGATAACAACTAGCAACTATAGGGGATATACCAGCTATATATGTCTATGGGTCAAGCAGTTAACCATCAAGTTTATGGCTTATAATGACCAACCAATAATAAGGGAACCAATGGTTAATAATAGGGGAACCAGGGGTTCGGGGTTTTGACCCACAGCCATTTCCTGGCGAATTTGACATCACTGAGCCAGTGGTGGGGTCGGAGTTTCATTAACAAGCGGTGATTATCTAAGCAGTAAATGTTGGTGGTTTGGTTGAATCATTTTCGATTGGTGATTCATCCATCGTTAATCAACATATTCCCTGGCAAAACAGATTGATTATCTCCTACCATAGTATATCATCAGGTTTGAGCACTGTTTCCCGTCAATCAAAAAAAGTGATGTATCATTTAAAATTGAATCTACAACTTTAGTTTCCAATAATATTGGTATGTATAATTTCTGGCAGTATATCGGTCAGCCGCTTTTGGATGGTTGACAGGCCGCACCTGTTTACTGTTCAACCTTTTCCCTTTTCATTTGCCTCCTCCTGGACTTCCTTCTGTACTAGGTAATCCATTTGACAAAACTGGATGTGGTAAATGATTGATCAAGATTGGCCATCAATGATGTTCATTGAGCATTGTTGGTCATGATTAACCATTATATACCACTATTGAACATTATTGAGTGTAAGTCCTCACCGTCAGGCTCAATACTGGCAACCACTACTGTACGTCATTGACCACAATCGTGTAAGTACATACCAGTATAGACTGTGATATACTCTATACCTCACACCATTGAAGGCCATTGCACTCGTCATTCAGGACCTTGGCCGCTGGCGATTCGAAGCTATGCACATCGGTCTTCAGCGTTCGGGAGCTTGTTCGACTCGGTCGAAGTTACCAGCAACCTCGGGAGTTACACAAACTCATTTTGTCTCCCAATGGCCATCAATGGTTTGAAACAGTAGCTTAGCAGCATAGTAGCTTTGTTGTATGAGTAGCAGCAGTAGCAGTAGTAGTGGTCGTGGTAGTGGTACTATTGACAGGGCAAAAAGGGAAACTAATAATTCTTAAATGGTAATCATATAGGTGAACAATGGTTGAAACTGTTTTTTGGGTTGACCGTTGATGAAACTCCCTCGCTGATTACCGGGGCGCATCCCTCTTGATTTTCCTGAAGGATTGAATTTGGATTGCGCGCGGTGCAGCGCCAACAGGTGTGAGTGCAACAAAGAATAGCAACAAATGGTAGTGGTTCACACGATGCGCGCATCAAATGATGCTGGGTTTTGGATCATGAAGCCACAAGATATGATTATGTATTTCCCCACCTGTCAGGTGAGGGTTGTTAGATTTTATGTTAGTTGCTTCTCCTCCTTCTCCTTGCCTTCTCCGTGTCCTTGTCCTTCTCGCTGGACCTCAACCACGACCACTCACGCCCAGTGTTCGCTGCCGGACCTCAACCACGACCATCCACGCCCAGTGTTCGCTGCCGGACCTCAACCACGACCATCCACGCCCAGTGTTCGCTGCCAGACCTCAACCACGACCATCCACGCCCAGTGTTCGCTGCTGCCCTCAACCACGACCATCCCCGCCGAGTGTTCGCTGCCGGACCTCGGACCTCAACCACGACCATCCACGCCCAGTGTTCGCTGCCGGACCTCAACTCCCATGCAAAAAGCTATGCCAGATAGAATGCCACAGAATGCCAAAAGCTATGCCAGATAGATTGCCAAAAGCTATGCCAGATATAATGCCAAAAGCTATGCCAGATACAATGCCAAAAGCTCTGCCAGATACAATGCCAAAAGCTCTGCCAGAAAAAATGTCAGAAGCTTTGCCAGATAAAATGCCAAAAGCTATGCCAAATACTGTAGAATGTCAGAAGCTTTGCCAGATAGAATGCCAAAAGCTCTGCCAGATAGAATGTCAGAAGCTTTGCCAGATAAAATGCCAAAAGCTATGCCAGATACAATGTCAGAAGCTTTGCCAGATAGAATGCCAAAAGTTATGCCAAATACTGTAGAATGTCAGAAGCTTTGCCAGATACAATGCCAAAAGCTATGCCAGATACAACGCCAAAAGCTATGCCAAATAAAATGCCAAAAGCTATGCCAGATAGAATGCCAAAAGCTATGCCAGATAAAATGCCAAAAGCTACGCCAGATACAACGCCAAGAGCTATGCCAGAAAGAATGTCAAAAGCCACGCCAGATATAATGCCAAAAGCTATGCCAGATAGAATGTCAAAAGCTATGCCAAATAGAATGACAGAAGCTATGCCAGAAAGAATGTCAAAAGCTATGCCAGATAGACCTGTGTCAGATTTACATGTGATTGTGGGGATGACTCGAAGTAAGGTAATGTTTCTTCTCAAGCCTTCAAATTGCTTTTGTTTCTCTACGTGAAGTGGATCAATCAGCATGTAATACATGGGCCTTTGCATGTGGCACTCTCACCGGACCGTCCCTTGGGGCAGGGTTTTGAGAGTCACCGCAGGCTGACCGGTACGTGTGTACATCAACTCCGACCAAGAACCACCAGCATCAACCGACCTGACTCATTATGAACCAGCCAGACAGGCCTGATGGTTGATATGAACCAAGGGTTTGGCATGTTGACACATGACTCATCACAACCATGGGTTGAAACCAATGATATTAACCAACCATTGATTGATATTAACCAACCATTTTGTTGGCTGATATTAACCAAACCATATTTTGTGGAATTTTCTCAAAAGAGGGGTACCCCTAAATTATCCTTCCAATTACTGTAACCATGTATAGTACTACCGTAAACAGATCATAGCTGTTGGGTCCCCAAGCTGGCTTGAGAAACAACCATATGGTTGATATTGAGATATATCCCGTACTGTTCTTGGTTATTATCCCTTATTTCTGGAGAGCGGGAGGCTGTGGGGGCCCCCTGTTTTTGTGATTTTAAGATGGATTTAGCATGAACTAAATACATCGTATGTTTATTAAAGCTCAATTTAGATTCTTAATATGACTAATATTGTTTTTATGTAGATAAATATGATATTAATAAATATTTGATTTTTTATTGGCTATTTGTCTTAGATACCAGTACTACTATTTTCAATGATTTGATATACAGTGGTGATTGTTTTATTAATATTTACCCAAAAAGATCTGTATTAACCATTTAGTATCTACAGTATTCAGATTATGGACACAAAATTAACTAGGGCTATGTTGATTTTCTAATATTAAAGATACATATAAGAAGCTTTATTCATTTCTCGAATATACATACTATTTATGAATGTTGTGTTTCCATTATATATATATATGTATTATGTTATGATAATGTTCTTTAAGAATAAGTATTCTTACATGTCAATGTCAGTAATAACAAAATAAAAATGATCTGGCCGAAAATCTGTTTGATATTTATGATCATAGATGACTAATAATTCCAATATTAGAGGTTCCCAAAAAATACCATGTTTATTGCAAAACCTCGGTTTCAGACCCCCTTAAAGCACAAAATATATCGTAAATAACAATGTTTTACAAGTATTGAGAAAAAACACTTTCCCACTGGAAGCTACTCTAGACCTCATAAAGGGCTATGCTTTTATTAGAAAACATCATAGATATGGGTGTTTCTCAAAATAGGGGACCCCCCAAATCATCCATTGATTAATCAGTTTTGTTAATAAACCAATCATTTTGTGGGGTCCCCTATTTTGAGAAACCACCATATCGATGTTTACAATGTTGTTTTTTGAAACCATGGTAACAAAGACTTGAAACTAGTAACAACGAACACATTCCCTGGCAACCTTCAACCCAGGAAAGAAGACGTGTTCTCATTAATCATAACTTTTTTTTTTTGATAGCCATTTTGATTTATCAGCTAATCATATTGATCTAAAAAATGTGAATACTTATCAAACAAAATATATTATGACTAGTGTAAGCACGATGAAGCATTGTAGCATTGTAGTGTTTAATTGTCAATTAATCTATTAACCTATTGAACATAGCCTATCTAAGTATGATTTTTAAAGGAGGCGGACTAAAGACTTCGAGGGTCGAGAGCCCCAGGTCCAGGAACCCCAAAAAACAAAACAAAACAATATTTCCAGACTCTTGACCAGACCCCCTGACCCCCCCCCTCTCTCCAAAAGAGTCTGGAAATATTGTGTTCTTTGTTTTTTTTGTCTTTTTTTGTTTTTTTTTTTGGGTTTTAAATTTTCGAACAAATACAAAATATACTACCTGATTTCATATAGCCTATTAAATTGTAGTTTCTGGAGGAGGGGGCCTAAAGACTTCGAGGGTCGAGGGTCGAGAGCCCCAGGTCCAGGAACAAAAAAACAAAATTACTTTACTTCGTGTGATCCCCACCCTTACATACAAATCTAACACAGGTCTTTATCCATTATTGGTCATTATAACCCTATGATTAATCCCTATTATTGGTTATTTGATTAACCCATATTGACTTCTATTATTGGTTAGTATAGCCGTTATATATCGTTAATTATCGTCACATCACATCCCATGTGGATCTCCCATATTGACCCACCAGTCCTGGTTCATTGGCGCAGCTTCCCCGAGGTCCTTGGGCGCCAAGGTCGGTGGTCGGAGGCCAGCTTCCTGCTGGCGCAGTTTCAACGGCAGCTGGATACCATTGCCTACAACGCTGTCATCAAAGCCGGGGCGCCTGGAGGGTGCGGGGTGGTTTCTTGGGTGGTTTCTGCGTGGTAAATCATGTTTTGTTGGGTCGGAATCATGGGGCACGGTTCAGGATTAGATTAAAGCTGGTTAACTCTGTGGTTCATCATGCTTAAGTTGTTGCTGATCACGCGTCAAAAGCTGGTCCAAAATGATAAAGATCTGGTCAAGCAGGAGCTGCTTCGTGATGGTTAGCAAGCTGGTTTGTCATGGTCTAGAAGCTGGTCAATGGATGTCAATGGTAGTTACCCTTTGGTAAACACACCGGGAACCTAAAAATCTCAAGTCTTGACAAGCAAACCAGCTATAAATGATGGATTTTCCACTCCCGGGTTAGTTTACCAGAGCGTATGTGATGATGATTCATAGGGTTTTAGGTATTGTTCACTCTCAGACTACACCACTCACTATTCAAAGACAATGGAAACACGCTGGCAGACCTCCCGCATTGTTTCTGCAATGAACAATTGCCAAACACTGGTCACTTGCTTCGAAGAGGGTGCGGGAGTAGCTGATGACAGGGCCACTGCCCGAACATGCTGCTTGGACCACAAAGTTTTTGCATTGCACACACCCATGACGTGCTTGCCATGGGCTAATGCAGAGTCCATTTGGCAAGAGCTTTCAAACTGGCTGTTTTCATTTTTGGGCATTTCAGGCCTTCGATGGGAGTGTTTCGGTCTCAAACCCATGTTGTTGGCATAGGTGCCAACCATTGGCCCCTTTGCATGCTATGACTCCCGGCCCACCAACACCAAGATTGTGAAAACGATGCGAAGTGTGTCTTTCAAGAAGAGATGCTTCAACAATGACGAGCAGGCTGAGTCTGGAAGCAGAGCGTTTCCATTGCTTGGGTGTGCTTGCTTGATACAACTCGTGCGGTCGGACTGTATGGTTCCACTGTGCAGGCTTTTGGTCGGCATAGTTCGGCTGGCGCATTTGTTCTCAGTAGACAACTTCAGGGTGTTCAGGCCTGCGCTGTTGACAGTGAGTCAAAACTTTCGTCACATCCAAGTTCAAAATCTTCCTGCAGAGCATCTGGAGTGGCACAGGGACAGGTTCAAACGCTGCAACATGCTGTCAACAGATGCCATTTCCAAATCTATGAGGCTGACTTGGCACTTTGCTTTGGCCAAGCTGGACAACGGGGATGTGACTTCAGACACATTTTGCCACTGGTGTTTTCGAACTTGTTGTGCTGGGAGAACCCCCTACCACTACTATGCATTATTGGCTCTCATAATATTCACCATTTCTATTGGTTCATTCAACAACCACTTTGTTTATTGTTGGCTGGACCATCACCACTCATGGCTTTCATGCCTCATGGACGCGTGCCAGGCATGTGAGAGAAGCAGTCAATGGGCGCAGGTGCCATCCGAGAAGTTCACTGCGGACATCGGTGGTCCATGTTGAGTCCCACCAGTGCTGAAAAACAATGTGAACGGCCAAGGAACGGCTACTAATGGTTGGTTCGTCAAAATAGTCATGGCTAAGCCAATAGTCATGGCTAAGCCAATGGTCATGGCCAGTTTACTCTAGCACTAGGAAACGATGCTTATTGGATTATGGTTCACAAACAATAAGCATGGTCAAAAAACAACGGTTTCGTCCGCGGCTTAAATCACAACCACGACCAATGGCTGCCCCCATCCTTCCTTGTTGGGTCTATATTTGCACCCCGCCTCCCTTCTATTGAAACCATCCCAAACAGAAGGGAATGCTCTCCTTGTTGAGATGTTCATTCGCCATTGACTCATATGGCCATGGGTCAATATCAACAAACCAAACAAGGGTAGGCGAACATCGCAACAAAGACTAATTAGTCTGGTCATTCGGGGAATGTTCACCAGAGGTACTGAGTAGTGATTCAATGCAATCTCCAACATCATCTTGTCCTCCCTGGAGCTTCACCATTGTCGAACATTGCCCAGCATTTTGGGTACTACAAAAACTTACGCAACACACGCATACATACGTAGTGCCTGAATGATCCTATCATTCCTTCCAGGAGTTTTCTTTTTTGGCGTTTTTGGTGCATATAGAAAAACATTTTAAAAAATATGAAAAGCAAGCTTGACAAGACTAGGGGTATCCAAACTAGTGTGTGCGTGTGTGCGTGCAATTTCCACGATGCTAATTCCTCATATGATCGCTGGGATGTGGACAAGTGTGAGCAGTTTCAAGACAGGAGTCGTTGGTCTATCACGGTTGCTGTACTGTAGATCACACGTAAATATGTCCTTGCTTGTGTATGATGTACGATCTATCGTCATATTGGTAGAAGAAACGATGAAGGCACCGATTGTGTTTTTGTGCGTGGGGTGGGGTAGCATTTGCGTGTATACCATGTGTATGTCATATGTACATATATTTGCATAGTACATTTATCTAATTTATCTTGTGCAAAATATGTTAAAGTTACATGTATAGGCAGGGGGTATCACCATGGGTAACTTACAGGGCGCCTCAAAATCAGCAACCCTGTTTTTCAATGTAGAGAACGACACCATCCACAAAAAGGGATAACATAGAGAAAAAAAAATGACTCTGTATAGCTATTATGTATATATCCCTAGTTGGTTGCAGATTATCTATACAGTATATCAACAAACATGTTTGTTGACTGGCCACCTGGTCAGGCCCTGGCTTGGTTCTGCGAGCTGACTGGGGAGATGGCTCCGGATTTGGTGCAGAAGCCCAGCAAATGCCGGCAAGGAAATGGATACTCCGTGGTGCGGTGATATTTACCAATATTTATGCCTGTAAAATGGTCCAGTTTTGTAAGTAAATTGACATACATGGCTATAGATGGCGTATGTGGGTGATGGTTGGTCCTGTTGTAGGGGCAAAGCCTGCCATTTGCGCGCGCTGTAGATGGTCGATCCAAGTTTCGAGTACGATACCTCCCTGACCCTGAAACCTTAGACCCCGCGGGGAAAGCATTACAGCAGGTACCATGACAAGGTTGGGTAATGTGAGATCCAGCTGCATCCAATATTTGGTTTGATATATCTATCACCAGCTTGTGATATGTTGAGCTGGTGGTTTGTTAATTACTTTGGATCGCTAGTTGTGACTGGCGACCTGGCGCTTGGTACCTGCTGTCTAGTTGCAGTCACCAGTGTTACCGGGATCCCCGTGTTTGGCACCGAAGTTGCATTCATTTTGGAAGCATGGAGACAGTTTGCATTGTTGTGTGGGTCCTGATGTCTCATTCTCACTTTCAAAAAGTCCTGGGTGTTTATTACCTTGGGATGGTGATAGCAGTTATCCCAAGGCTGTCACATGCTACTTGGCAGCCGGCCTGAGGTCACGTACAATACCACCATGACTGCCTTGCAGAAAGGCCTGGCAGCAAACTGATAGAGATTTATGGTGTTTGTGTTCCTTTTTGAATATTATGTTTGCTATATGGCTATGGATCAATAACCAACAATGACAGGGATGCAATGTTTTAATGATGGTACAGCAGGGGTACAGGGTTTTGACCCACAGCCTAAGTGTGTATACGCATGCTATGGTCCCTGATTGTCATTTGACAAAAGCAAGGTGAGTATACAGTGACCAAAAAAAAATCTTTGTGTCAAGGGTTCATAGATATACACAGAGCTAAGTTGCAATATCCAAAACTTGCAAATGGAAATGCCTGTTCAATGTACCATCATCAAAATGGATGTGATGCATGCATGGCGGTTAATCGTGCTGGAAAAAGCATGGTAGTAGTTGTTTATTGTCAAAAGTTATTGCTCCTTGTTCACAGGAGGGCATCGGCATGTTACATCAATTGCAGTGGGAGGCAGCTCATTTGAGTCAAAATTAGCGTGTCTTATCACTATGTTTACCCTTGTTTATCTATTCATAGATTGTGCATGTACAATGTGTCAACATGTGCACATATCAGGCTTTCGTACTATTGTCAATATTTATCTTCAACCAACACTACTACTCTAGGATTCGAGATGGTTGAGCATCGAATATCTCAACATTTACACAAACATCAAGCGTGGTCTGCCATTGGTGTGTTTGCCCGAATGGTTCAGCCACCAGTGTTTCTTTGCTGGTGAATTGCTCCCGATGTAACTTCCAACCGGATTGGTGATTGTTAAATCGAACTACCAACACGGTGTGTGTGTGTTGAACCAAACGCACTTGGGAAAAGCAGTACATCCAAAACAGCCAACTCTTCTCAGCGAAAAAGCCTGCTTTCTTGGGCCAAGTAGACTGCAGCCATTTTTCGAAGCATCAAAAGCGCAAAACGCCTGGGTGGAAGCTGACGCAAGACCATGCTCATCTTGACCGGGGTACTATGCGCTTTGGGCCCGATGGCAAGGGCACTGTCCGGGAACAAGACTGGACGAACCAAGCTCCAGAGCACGATCAATCGACAAGTTCGCGGGCTTATGCGATGGGCTGTTTGGTTGGGGTCGTGAGCCCTTCTGCGGCCCGGCGCTATGGGCAAGAAGGCCAGACTGCCTTGTTAACGACTGGTGGTCAATCACCATCAACCACCACCAACCATCATCAACCGTCAACTCATTCTGAACCATTGTTCACCATCATTTACCATGACTGAGCTGTTAAGCAGCGCTGAGTAGCTATGATTAAGCGTCCTGCACCATCATTGTATTGACCACTCCGAACCATCGTTGAGCATGACGAAGCATTGCAGTTCATTAACCATCACTAGCCATTCTTTTTTCATATCAATCATTGGCATGAACCAGCGCGATTACTAGTAATCACCGACTACTATTGAATATGTTAAGAGGGTTGAACGTAATTATCATGACCCATTCATGATTGATGGTTGGCGTTCTTGCCGCTGCTTAACTTATCGCTGAGGTAACCTTGCTGAAGCGCTTGACATTCGCGCTTACTAAAATCCAACCACCGCCAAAATAGATATAGAATGATATAGACGATATAATATCGACACTACATGACGTGTTCAGAATGTTACCATCATTAACCACCATCAAGCGCTATTCACCATCAAGTGATCTATCGATACCCATCAACTCACTATCGGTTCAAGGCTGTGCTGAATGCATTCGTAGCACAGCTCGCAGGTCAGCAATGGCAGCAGGCATTGGTCATGATGTCAGAGGCACCATGGCAGGGCCTGCCGGAGCTGACTGGAGGGGTTGATACCCCTGTAGCCGTCAGATGGGGCAGCCAGCTGGGTTTCTTGCGTTTTCTCGGCTTGGGGCAAGGACGGGAGCTAGCAGGAGCGGCCCCTAACAAAGTCGTGGCTGATTTTTTGGAGGGTTTTAAAATGTGGAATGTGCAAAATAGATGCTTAATTGCTGACAATAATCAACTCATATTGGAAGATGCGGGGATATTCCTATTTTGAGAAACCACAATCTAAATAGTGTATAGATGATGGTCTGAATGCTTCATACCGTGTTCAAAGACAATTATGTGAGGTTGATTTCATTCAATCATTACTGGTGAAGCCCCCAGAAACACCGATTTGCTTTTCCCCGGGGCTTGCATGTCCAATGCCAAAGAGTTGGCTAGGATGTTAGCCGGGATTGTTTTCCAGAATCAAACATAGAAATCTGACCGGGATATCGTGTGATATTCTGAAGGATACCTCTACTTTGTTCCAAGCGTAAAGATTTGATGTTTTGAGCATGGAAATGTCAACATCTCAAACTGATGCCGCGATCTGATATAGGTATGTCCATAGGATCCATACGGATTTGACCCCAAATCCGCCAAAATCATCCCAAAGTAAACGCTTTCAGAGTTTAGGCGAATGTGGCAACTGTGTAGACAGATTACCTGAATCAGGAGGGTTTCAGGGTTTATAAGCTATGTGTATCCCAATCGGAAAGTGAGTTTCACCCATTTGACAGTGCTTGGCTTTAGCTGTTGGCATGTTGCTGATCATCAGCTGATGTTATGGCTGCAAAGCTGGGCTGTGACATGGCCTTGGCATTCACATGATGGGGGGTTTTAACGAGTGATGAAATCTTCACAAGGAGCATCACAATTAAAGCAGACGAATAATGGTTTGATTATGATTGTGGTTTTAAACTGCTGTTGGTTTCATTTTCTTCCGTTGGGTTTGTTGTTTGGTCAGTAAGGCAATCATGGTTTATAATAATTAGGATCATTTGTGTGGCCATCATTTTGAAAAGGTTGCTAAAAACCAATAAGGTGTTTGGTTCTTTTGATATTTTTACGGTGAGAATGATCACTGTCACCAAGCATCAATGTGATTTGTAGACCTTGCTGGGGATTCACGAGAGCCATTTCGACCAACATTGTGATTGTGGGAATGCAAACAACTGACGGGTGCTCCGCATTTGATTTCTAGAATATGATTTTTCTGTTGGTTCATACTGTTGATGCCGCTTCCTGCTGGTTATTGTTGCTGCAGCTGCTGGTTATTGGTACCAGTCCCAGTATTTCTTTTCATGACTGTTGGTTGGTTACTTCTTGTTGTTGTTGCCGTTGGCTTCTTTTGGCTACTGTGTTCTTTACCACCATCTCAACCGTGGTCATCAATATGTTTGTTTGTCAATACATGCAATTTCTAATTGATTATGGTGACGATGCAGAAAAATTGTTCGTTGATACTTGTATAGTAATGGCTGGTTGGCTATGCTTAATGAACAATCAATTTTTGTGATTATCTAGGTTTGTGGCCAGTAATGGTCGTTCAAAGGCGTTTTTATGGACGATATTGTCAATCAAATACAACCATGATGAAACAATGAATGGTTGATAATTATCAAAACACGTGCTTACCATAGAATTCTGTACCAAATGTTTGCCAACCTTACATGGTTGCCAAGTATTAACCATCGAACTATTGTTAATCAATCAAAGAACGTAGTTAATGGTTGACAACCATAGAACTATGAACCACAGAAGTATTAACCATAGTCATAGTTGCCAAGTAGTAACCATAGTCATAGAACCATTTTGGCAACCAAGCATTAACCATAGAACTATTAACCATCCAACTATTACTGGCTGGCGGTTGAAAACATGTTCTATTTTCACTAGTAATCATTAACAAATGGTTGGTTGACAAGCCTATTTTTCGAAAGGGTTGAAAACACCAACCAGATTGACATGTCTAGTTAGCATCGGTCATGGCCGTGGAAATCCGTTGTACCGCCAGCTCGGTGTCCCGGATGCCGTGACCTACGCCAGCGCGGTGCAAGCTTGCGGCCAAGGTGGGAGTTGGAGCCCAGGTGCCTTATGGTGCTTATGTGTTGGTAAGTTTTTTGGTGGGTTTATTAATAGGTTTATTAGTGGGTTCAGTAGTAGGTTAGTTTGTCAGTAGGTTAGATGATGTTGTTTTTTTGTTTTAGTTTCTTTATTGATCCAAGCTTATTACACGTAGTACCGGTAGTTGTTCAGAAGGTGTATCACCCTAGTATCTGCGGTATGTGAGTTTATTTTTGGCCATTGATGAGAAAAATATTAATCTATTGATCTCAGAGCTCATCAAAGATAGCCATTGAGGGTATTGGTAGCTGTTACCTATGACAGCAGTATGTTTATCGTAAGCTAATGATGTGATAAAGCTATTTGGATCATTGACTGTACTATACATGATACGGATTTTTGTAGCATCATTTTAATTTTTGAATCATAAGTACTAATACAACTATTGTTTAGATACTATAAATGATGCTTATATCATTTTCACAAGCAGTAATGATGATGGCGACAGGTCCCGTTGTCGTTGCGTTCACGGGCGAAGGGAGGGAATTGGTCGTAGTAATATTCTCTGAGGACCCGGCTATGGTGAATAAGCTGGGAACCACCTAGTCATGGCATTCACCAGCTACTCACCAGCGTGTAGGATGTGTAGGATTGCCGGGCAGCACCCTAGCTCATCCCCTGCAGTTAAGGGGTGGAGTAGCTGCCCGCCTGTCCGCCTAGTGTTGCGCCCGAGGATTGAACCCTAGGTCCGACGCTTGAGGGAAGACGTCATTTCCACTAGACCATACCGGCCCCCCCAGCTACCCACCAGTTAGCTTCAGACAAGCAGTCACACCTTGGTAGATCTTGGAAAATAGCCCGTGTACAGATGTTTTCCCAGGTTCTTTTCATGATACCAACAATTTCAATATGACCATACTATATATATATATATATATATACATTTATTGATTTATTTGTTGAAATATCAAAAATTTTGGAAGGTATTCATGAATATTCAAGTATAGATGCATCGCCAAATTTATCAAGTAAATGTATAGTCTAATGATTTTCAGTATACATGTATTTGAAACATGTACAATTGATATAGCCTTTTTTTGCTTATAAGATTCACGTATTGAGTTTCATGATGCTCTAGATTGAAAGTCTAATGGCGCTCATCAATCATCATTCACCATCATTACTCAATCAGCATTGAATGATCGCAATTGATTAATCATCATTGATCAACCATCATTAGCCATCGTTGATCAACCATCATTAATCCACCATCATGAACCATTGTTGATCAACCATCATTAATCAACCATCATTAACCACTGTCGAACAACCATCATTAATCAACCACCATTTAACCATTGCTGGTCAACCATCATTAATCAACCATCATGAACCATTGTTGATCAACCATCATGAATCAACCACCATGTAACCATTGCTGGTCAACCATCATTAATCCACCATCATGAACCATTGTGGATCAACCATCATTAATCAACCATCATTAACCACTGTCGAACAACCATCATTAATCAACCACCATTTAACCATTGTTGGTCAACCATCATTAATCAAACATTATGAACCATTGTTGATCAACCATCATGAACCAACCACCATTTAACCATTGCTGGTCAACCATCATTAATCAACCATCATCAACCATTGTTGAACAACCATCATTAATCAACCATCATCAACCATTGTTGATTAACCATGATTAACCAGGCATCATTTAACCATTGTTGGTCAACCATCATTAATCAACCATCATCAACCATTGTGGATCAACCATCATAAATCAACCACCATTTAACCATTGTTGGTCAACCATGATTAATCAACCATCATGAACCATTGTGGATCAACCATCATTAATCAACCATCATCAACCATTGTTGATTAACCATGATTAATCAGGCATCATTTAACCATTGCTGGTCAACCATCATTAATCAAACATCATGAACCATTGTGGATCAACCATCATGAATCAACCACCATTTAACCATTGCTGGTCAACCATCATTAATCAACCATCATCAACCATTGTTGATCAACCATGATTAATCAGGCATCATTTAACCATTGTTGGTCAACCATCATTAATCAAACATCATGAACCATTTTTGATCAACCATCATGAATCAACCACCATTTAACCATTGTTGGTCAACCATCATTAATCAGCCATCATGAACCATTGTGGATCAACCATCATTAATCAACCATCATTTAACCATTGCTGGTCAACCATCATTAATCCACCATCATGAACCATTGCTAGTCAACCATCATTAATCAAACATCATGAACCATTGTTGATCAACCATCATGAATCAACCGCCGTTTAACCATTGTTGGTCAACCTTCATTAATCAACCATCATGAACCATTGTGGATCAACCATCATTAATCAACCATCATCAACCATTGTTGATTAACCATGATTAATCAGGCATCATTGAACCATTGCTGGTCAACCATCATTAATCAACCATCATTTAACCATTGTTGGTCAACCAACATGAATCAACCACCATTTAACCATTGTTGGTCAACCATCATTAATCCACCATCATGAACCATTGTGGATCAACCATCATTAATCAACCATCATGAACCAATGTGGATCAACCATCATGAATCAACCACCAATTAACCATTGTTGATTAACCATGATTAACCAGGCATCATTTAACCATTGTTGGTCAACCATCATTAATCAACCATCATGAACCAATGTGGATCAACCATCATGAATCAACCACCAATTAACCATTGTTGGTCAACCATCATTAATCAACCATCATGAACCATTGTGGATCAACCATCATTAATCAACCATCATGAACCATTGTGGATCAACCATCATTAATCAACCATCATCAACCATTGTTGATTAACCATGATTAACCAGGCATCATTTAACCATTGTTGGTCAACCATCATTAATCAACCATCATCAACCATTGTGGATCAACCATCATTAATCAACCATCATTTAACCATTGCTGGTCAACCATCATGAATCAACTATCATGAACCATTGCTGGTCAACCATCATTAATCAACCATCATGAACCATTGTTGATCAACCATCATGAATCAACCATCATGAACCATTGCTGGTCAACCATCATGAATCAACTATCATGAACCATTGCTGGTCAACCATCATGAATCAACTATCATGAACCATTGCTGGTCAACCATCATGAATCAACTATCATGAACCATTGCTGGTCAACCATCATGAATCAACTATCATGAACCATTGCTGGTCAACCATCATGAATCAACTATCATGAACCATTGCTGGTCAACCATCATGAATCAACTATCATGAACCATTGCTGGTCAACCATCATTAATCAACCATCATGAACCAATGTTGATGAACCATCATGAATCAACCACCATTTAACCATTGTTGGTCAACCATCATGAATCAACCATCATGAACCATTGTTGATCAACCATCATGAATCAACCACCATTTAACCATTGTTGGTCAACCATCATTAATCAACCATCATGAACCATTGTTGACCAACCATCATGAATCAACCGCCGTTTAACCATTGTTGATTAACCATGATTAATCAGGCATCATTTAACCATTGTTGGTCAACCATCATTAATCAACCATCATGAACCAATGTGGATCAACCATCATGAATCAACCACCATTTAACCATTGTTGGTCAACCATCATTAATCAACCATCATGAACCATTGTGGATCAACCATCATTAATCAACCATCACATTTAACCATTGCTGGTCAACCATCATTAATCAACCATCATGAACCATTGTGGATCAACCTTCATTAATCAACCATCATTTAACCATTGCTGATCAACCATCATGAATCAACCATCATGAACCATTGCTGGTCAACCATCATTAATCAACCATGATTAATTGATCATCATCAACCATTGATTGGCCTTGTTTCGCTTCAGGCGGTCGATGGGACCTGGCTCTGCGGCTCTTCTATGATGCCAGGCGAGCGGCTGGGAGATCAAGGGGAAGCCAGTGGTTCACATCCAAAAGATAGCCGTTAGTAGTGGTTGAACCTATTAACCTTTTCACAATAGAGTAAAATAGTGGTTAATAGTGGTTCAGAGTGGTGAATAGTGGTTAACCTATTAATAGTTGGTTGATAGGTTAACAAGCCCTGGTTGATAGCGCTTAGTTCATAGTGGTTGATGATGGTTGATGATGGGTTAAGAGTGTTAAGAACCCATGGTAGTAGTGATTAATGATTAATGGTGGTTGAAGATGGCTAAATGAATTAAGTGATGGTCAATTAATTGTTGATGTTTCGTCAGGAATGTTTAAGTAATTGTTCGCAATGTTTTTTTTAAGTTGGGAATCATTCACAATCCATGATTAATGTTGGACAAAGATGGCTGATATTGGTCGATAAACAAGTTGACGGCCAGGGCTGATAACCAACAGCAATCGGTGATGATACAATCGATTCTGGCGAACCAGGTGGTTCCTGATGGCTCATAGACAATGATTACTTTTGAATGGTTGAAATTGGCTCACCATCAATGAATGACAACGAGAATTAGTATATATGTGAAAAGTATGTGCCCATATTGATTCACTCATCATGAATCATTGATATTATCATTGATACTACAGTGGGTGGACAAAAAATCAAACCCCAACCCAAGGAAGACAACAAAAAACCAAGATCCCACATCTCAATGTTCAAACATGTGCCACTGAGTGGTTGGAGCTGGGGTTTGATTTTTTTGTCCACTTGCGCGGACCTTCTGCAAGCACTTCAACATTGAAATTTGTGGGTGAGGGGGGTGATGTTTAATGGTCAGGGTTTGATTTCATCGTCCAGCAGTGATGATCCGATGGTGCAAACCAACATCAGCTAACTTTCGATGTGATAGAAGTAAGCGTATCAACTCAGTTCATCTGTGTGTATTTTAGTGCACGTACATGAACACATTGACATACATATCATACATGTTTCCTGTATATATGAATATGCAGAATTATAATTTAGGTATTTAAATAAATAGATATATATATATATATTTCTTTAAATATAGACATAAAAATTATATATATATATATACGTATTTATATCTATAAAGGTGTGTGTGTGTGTGTCAATATCTTTTTGCCTATCTATGGAACCTTTGCGTGTGTGCGTCATTGCCCGGTAGTTCTCCCCATGGGATTGCTGGCTCAGTCCTGCAGCTTCAGGGCGCGACCAGACGTCGGACCGTGCTATCCTGAGAGCTGGATCCGCAGATGGTTAGGCTGGCGCTAGATGCGTGACATGCACTGCCCATGTCATGTCCCCCGGAAAGACATGGGACAGAAGTACCATACAGTATCATTGTCTCAAAATTTATCATTGAAGATTGAAGACCCTTCCCAGGAAAAATTTGACAAGCACTCATGTGCAATTGATGGAGTTTATCAGCCACTTATGTATATTTTTATCAGTGAGTCCTGGAAGCAAGCGGGGCTTATGATTGTTGTTTGGGATTCACAGTGACAACGACATTGTTGATTTGCGCTTTTCACAGCAAAACCTGTTCACCATGCATTCAGACGGGATATCCCTAGAATGGACACAGTGTGCATTGCTCATCGGCATCATTGTCAGCTGCACAAATTGTACATCATTGGTGTTTTTTCCATTCTAGAAAGACCCAGACCCAGCCGAACACATTGGGGTCAGCCGCAAATTTCGCCCTCCCTCGTCATGACTGGCGCGTTGGCTTCCTTGGTGATAGTCGAACTGAGGGATCCTTTGTACTCCACTTTGGATAGCTTGGTCCTGCTTCGCCAGTGCTATTGATCTCCAAACAAAAGCCATCAGTGACTAAGCTCAATCGTTTGACCTTCTTATGACCAAATGTACACAGCACAATTCAACAATTCTTAACCACCATGACAAATCACTTCTGTCTAATTATATAGCCGTTGTCAACCATTGCTCACCATGAAAATTTAGCCTCAATCATTCTGACCCACCATTTCACATCGGGTTTTGTCTCTGGCTCAATTCGTGTCAAGGCTGGATGTGGTGTGCTTGAACACCTTGGTGAGTGTTTGTGGTCGCTGGGAGCACGGGAAGCTCAGAGGTTGGGTGGTGGTCGCAGGGGCGCCTGGGTGGCTTCCTATGGTGAACATGTTCGATGCTTCCCAACTGGCTATGGGTCAATATTAGCCAACTCAGGGGGGATGAGAACCAACAATTTCATATGGAAAACACTGGTGAATGATAGGGGAATGAGGGGTACAGGGTGAACTGACCCGCTGCCAACTATTTATGGATGTTTGGTTGCTTAACCACCAACCAGCTATAGGTGGTGTGGGCTGCAACGCAACCTGAGAGACTTCAGATGCCTCAGACCTTTCAGACTCAAACATAAGCTGCTGACAACATGATGACGATATTTGGTGCTGTCAATCAGAGCATGTCACCAGCAGTAGTAAGCATCATTATTCTTCAGGCCTGATTCACCATTATTCTTAACAGCAGAGCATGTCACCATGATCAGTCAGAGCATGTTAAGCATGTTTGCAATCTGTGTGAAATCCCCAGAGGTGGTCAAGTATGATATGTTTAGCAACATTCAGGAAGTCTCAGTTACCCTCAGGTAGTTTTTTGAACATTAGTTTCGATGGTTAGCCATCGTGAATCATAGTCAATCATCAAATTAGATTGAGAAACTCAAGGAACCTGATTACCAACTAAATTTTGACCGCTATGTATTCTCAACCATGTATTGTTGAGAAGGAATTTCATGCTTAATGGTTGATCATCAAAACAAAAGGCCAAATGATCAAGCAATCACATTGATGATGATAAGCACTACAGGACAGTTGTTCACCATATTGGTATACATGTTCATGAAGTGTAAACAGTGGTTTACATTGGTTTATATATAACATTATATAACTCAACAGCGATTTATTTACTGGTTTAAGCAATGATTTCCTGGTTAAACCAATATAACCCACGATTGACTTCACCATAGACCACTTGGTTTGATCATTTCTGAGCCCGGCCATGGCCGCCTCCGGCTGCTTCCATGGATGAGTTTGCAAGCTGCGCCGCCATGGCGGCAAGCGAAGGAGGGGGCTACGAGTGGTGAAGGCCAAGGGTGAAAGCCATGGTCACTGATCAATGAATTCGTTCATTAATCATCAGTTCTAACAATTGGTTACATTCAATGTAACCAATGGTTGGAACTAATTGTTACTATGTATTTTGAATTATACTGCAAACACATGATTTGAAAAACAATTATCAATCATGAATGGTTTACAATGAACTGAACTGGGGAAGATGACAAATAGATTAGATGATGCATTTGGTGAATAGCAGTGACTCAAGGCCAATATCCCACGGATATAACGCATGAATGTAGCCGATGGACATTGCCAATGATGGCAAGAAGTGGACAACTGGTAGAACAGAGGGTTAGTAATCATGGTAACTAGTGAATATAAGTAATGCTCATTGATTCTCTCAATAACCCTAGGTGAGGGAAATCGAACAATGCGACTTACGCTATTTTTCCAGAACCCATAGTTAAGAGCCAATGAATACCAATCGCTATGTGTTGTCAAGAAGAATCATCCTTTACCATTGGCCATTGTAAATTATAATACTTAGAATAGTTGCTAACCACCAGTGGTGTCAATAAGAACCTACTTGACCACCATTAGAATATCACCTAACCACCAGTGGTGTCACAAAGACCCATCCTTCGCCCGCTAAGTGCTGGAGCCCCGCTTCCCTT
The DNA here is from genome assembly GCA_009767595.1 of Symbiodinium kawagutii. NCBI lineage: Eukaryota > Dinophyceae > Suessiales > Symbiodiniaceae > Symbiodinium > Symbiodinium kawagutii. The sequence goes on along the minus strand of VSDK01012728.1, from coordinate 628,201 downwards.
GGCGATGGGTCAACGGTCAGGAGGCGCGGTCCCTTCCAGAGCTCACCAGCTGCGTTGGTCGGTGCCGCGACCGGCTGCCGCGGTGGTAGGTGCTACCAAGCAATGTTGCAGGCGATGAGCAAGGGTTTAGCCATGGTTAATAATGGTTGATAATGATTATAGTTAACCAATTGTTGGTTAATAATGGTTAATAATGGTTAATAATGGTTAGAGCCATGGCCTGTATTAATGTTAACCAATTGTTGGGTTTAGCCATGGTTGGTAGCAATGGTTAACTAATAGTTGATGAATGATTAGCCAAGGGTTAATGGTTAGTAATGGTTAATGATGGTTGATAATAATTAGCAATGGTTAAGAATGGTATTTAATGGTAAGATTTTGGATGTACTATCAATACACAGCTAGTGGTTAAGTACTGGTGGTCAATACATAGCTAGTGGTCAATCAGTGGTTAACTAGTAGTTGACTAGTGGTTAAGTAGTGATTAAAGTAGTGGTCAACTAGTGGTTACTACTAGTGGTTCCTACCAATGGTTACAACTAGTGGTTGCTATTGTGAAAAATGGTTTCTAGACGTGAATGGTGATTGATAATGCCTAAGATCTAGTGGTTGACTAGTTGGTGAGTACATGGACACTGGTTGGCTGGTGAGTCACAACTCGTCGACTACTCGCTTGTCAACCATCAATAGCTATATATTTGCAACTGGTCAATAGCTGTGAAGCATGGTGTGATAAAGATCTGTTTTGGTCATCAACCAGGTCATCCGACTGTCTAGTAGTGACTGTGTACCATCATTTCATGAATTCTGTAGAAGAATCCATGAACAAACCATGCAGTATGGATCTCTACACTTGGTATATCCTCATCATTGTTGTTGAGGATCATTAAGCATTCACATAGCCTGTGAAATTCGCATCATCCACATGATCATTCAGCATTAAGCCATCCTAGTGAGTAATGCCATAACTTTTACCATTGCATTTTACCGTGGTTGTTACCAAAACCAATATAGCAAAATGATACAAATTGTTATGATAAAGTATTTTGACCAAACAACTACACTACAATATACATCAATGATACTAATCATTATTCTTTGGTAAACAAACCTGGAAGTGGAAAGTCTGTCATTTCAAGCTACTTGTCCAGTAGAAGACGGCAACTTTTAACTTCCAGCTTAGTTTTCCAGAGGGTAAGCATGAAATTGATAACTGTCATTTCAATCTACGGTTCATTGTTATATAGATGCTTCAGTATGTAGATGGTCACCTCCTATGTAAAAGCTGTCATTTCAAGCTACTTACCATGAACCATATTATCGAAGGAAGTTTAGAAGTCTAACTTCCCACAATATGGACAACTCAGCTAGGGTAGATCGCCTATGCAGATGTGAGAAAGAAGAGATGTGAGAAAGGTGAGAGTACGAGTGCGCCAAAATGTTAGGAAAGTCGCGAAATGCTGTGTTTTGCAAGGTTTTGTGCATCATGAGGGTCCAGAAGGGTACCTCGCTAAAGCGGCGGGTGCGGACCACTGTGGCGGAAGGTGTGTGCAAAAATCGTTAAAAAACCTAGGCGCGAAGCACATTTGGAAGTCAAAATAGTAAAAACATGTCAGCACCGGAGCACTTTCGGAAGTTGCAACTTGCAAAATCGTTAGAAAACCTCGGCGCGAAGCACATTTGGAAGTCAAAATCGTAAAAACATGTCAGCACCG
>VSDK01012728.1:613704-625482 GCA_009767595.1 Symbiodinium kawagutii | reverse complement strand
TAGATAGATAGATACATAGACAGAAAGATGACGAGATAGATAGTGAGGTAGATAGAAAGACAAGTACATAGGCAGATAGATAAACGAATAGATCATCAGATAGATAGATAGATAGACAGTCAGACAGACAGAAAGAAAACTGATCCACTGATAGAAAGATAGCTAGACAGATAGGCTGCCAGTCAAGTGGCCAGATCGATGCTCACATTGGTAGGAAGTCAGGCCCAAGTGATGTTCAGTTCTCGGATCCCTCGGACAATCAATCGTCGCAACCACAACTGCACACTCCTATAGTGCTCCTATCTTGGAAACTTCCGCCACCGCCTTGTGCGGTACTACTGGGATAGATGGTTAGTCACACAATAAGCATGGCAAACCTTGCCCCCCGCCGATCACATCACTCGGCCTGACCCCCGCCCGGCCCCCGTCCAGCCCTACCGGTGATGAAAGGAGTTCCAGAACCGTCCCACAATGATGGTTTGTGATGGCTATAAGGTTGTTAAGTATGGATAAAGCACGGTTGTACCATGATAGTGATGGTTGTAAAAAGGGTACAAGGTCGTTGTGTTGGAGGGCTAGAAGGTGGTTAGAAGATGGTTATCCATGGGGTGAAGATGATTTCTGATCGCAGAATGGTGTTGCATGGCCAGAAAAGTCACAGTAAAGCCCAAGGAGTGCTCATTCCCAAGCATTTCCAACCAGGATTTCCAACGATCAACGGAGCTGCATGACCCAGGCTTGGGAAGCAATCGAACTGGCTGGCAGCGCTGGGGATTCTGTGGAAGCAGCTCGATTTACAGCGTGCCGGGAACAGGTTTGATGGGTTGAAGCGGCACAACGTGGAGTGAACAGATGGTACACAATGGTGGACTAACTTGTTAACGATTGGTGGACTGATGTGAGCTTGTTCACTATTGGTGCACAGCAACCTTATACTTGAGCTAGCTGAGGTTGCTTCTTGAGTAACTATTGGCAGAGACTGGATCTCCAAAAGTCAAGGGGCCTAGTGGTTGCGATTCCCCGTCCACCAACCCTGAGTTAATCTTTGTTCTGTTTCCATTGTCAGGCTAGCTTTCGTCACGTTGAAATGTTAACAAATGGTCAACTAAGCTGACATCATTTCCCCATTAAACCAGATCATGTTTTGCGATCATTGCTTAATCATTCCCTGTTTGTAGTTGAAAATGATCAGTTTTGAAATCACAGTTTGGTGGTGTAAAGTTGAAGAGGCGGATTCCTGGACAGGCCTAAGCAATCCCAAGCATGCTTGATCATCCACACGAACCACTAGTATCAACTAGTTTGTACTAGTTGCAGCCACTAGTAACCACTAGTTGCAGCCACTAGTTGAGATGTGTGTGCCCACATGTGGTGGCTACTGACAACGGGTACCATAGCAATGGTGGTATCCCACAAGGTGCTGCGCACCTCCACCTGTCGTAGACCATGAAGGCCGGTGGTGATATCCCGGGGCTATAACCATATGGCTATAAGCAAAGTATATGATCAATAGGGGATATAGGGCTTACAACCATATGGTTTTTGTTGATTGATTGATTCTCTAGGGTTCATGCTGTATATCCTTTGAAAGTCTTTACGTGCACAATTGATGGCCATGATTTTCCCCACGTTCGCTCGGTGCCACTGATTCTTCGGTCCGACCAACAGTGGGCTGAGGTCGCAAGATCGACTTCTTCAACTGGATCTCATTGCCATCAATGCGGCCCTTTGTCGAGGGCGTCCAGTCAATCCAGTGGTGTAGACCCATAGACCCGGCGCCTGCTCCCTGCCAGTGTCATGATGGTTGTCAGTTTGAAGAGCGATTTGATGATCACATTATATAACAGATTGCAAGCTGATATACATATGATATCTATGACTATTTTGATGAATGATTTGATGCCTATTTTATGTCATGTGTAGATTCGGATCCCAACATGTGGCACCGTATGATGTTCTCAAGCAATGTAAAAGCATGTTTGATTACACAGTGGAATCCAAAGTTCTAGTATTTTGTTCACTTGCGTGAGCTTTTCCACTTGACTGAACCAGACGTTTTGTTCACTTGCCTGAACCAGTTTTCTGGCGTTCCATCCATAAAATAGCAACCGCAGAAAACATGACATGTGTATACATGTGTTTACAGATGCTGATAATATATCGAATATGTACGTACAGTTTGCACGTTCCAAGACAGGTGCGAACAGTCTTGCTGACATGGGCGCCTACATATGATGTTCTGGCACATGCCCCTGGGTGTCATGCCGCATGGAGATGAATGAATGTTCTAACATTTTTTTGGCAAATGTATTCGAGGTCCCTCTCTCCACAATCCCGCTGCGGGACGATGGAATCGCATACATCATGTTTGATGGTGGGAAATTGTGCTCAGCAAGCAAAAGAGGGTTTAAAACAGACTCATTTTTTGTGAATTGGCATGTGTTTTACTTGTTAACCTGTGTGTAGTTCCATTTATTGGCAGTCATCAGTCATCTCATCGAATCCTGTGCACATTCAGATGCACACATGGGTTGTCCAGTTTGTTGCAACCTATGTCTAGATAAAGACATTAAGCAACAAAAACGATGTCCAGTGCCCATGACCCCTTACCGCTTACCTAAAAATGTCCACAATTTGGCATGATTTGGTGGTGTCATCGTTTGTCGATGACCTCCATGTTACATGAATTGAAGAATGATTGCCCATTTGATGATTATCTATGGATTACTCCCATTATTTGCAGATGATTATCCCATGGAAGCTACTGGTTGGAAAAGAAAGCTACCACAGAAGCAGTAGGTTCCTCTGTGTAGCATACCGGTCCGGGCGGGGTCGTATCAGAGTTGGTGATTTTTCCTGACTTGGAACCACCAACTACTACTTACTTATCACTACAAAAGCACCAGCGATGAACGATTAATTACTGATGATTGTGTAAGAGTCATTTACTATCACTAGAAAGCAGCCAACATTTGATCACTGTGGTCGCAAGCTATCACAGTGTTGTCAACTGTCACAAACCAAACAGTATACAACCACAATGACCTCTTGACGAGACCATCAACAAGCAGTAAGTGGTGGATCATGATTATACAAGAGACCATCCAATGAAAATACAAAAATACGAGCACAACAGCACATAAAGAATCCGAGTAATAATAAGACCATCGAAAACACACCGATACAGAACCACTCATCAGCACACCAAAAAATCACGAGTACGGCAAGAATTTCAGCACAACAATATTACCAAAACATCAGCATACAAAAACACCAACAAAACACATATACCACCAACAGAGCACCAAACAGACAGCACAAAAAACACAGCAACCAAAGACCAAATCACCAGCAAACAGGAACATCCACAAAACAAATACCCATTGTTAAACATCACTTACCATGGACAATATCAACCATTGCAGGTCAATCAAACATTGCATAGGTCAATCAATTATTGCATTAGATAGTCTTCAACCATTGGTCAACCACCAGTTTTCCGCTAGTTCCATTAACTAGCCATTAATGATAATTGATAATAATAGGTTAATCAAGCACTGGTTAACAGCTAGTTTAACCATTGGTCAACCATGAATCAGCCATTACCCCCATCATCTCACATCGGTTGTGACGCTCCTGGAATTTCATTGCAACGTCAGAACGAGGCCATGAATGCTATGGGCCCACCGGCAGAACGTGGTGCCTAAGCTTGGGATGAGGTGGAGAGAATATTGTGTCGATTTATCATGCTTAGTGTCCTTAGTGTTGCCAAAAATTATTATGATTAGATATGATTAGGAAATAGTGGTTGGCTAACGGTGAGTCATCCGCAGCGTCAATACAGATCATGAATGCCGGTTAATGAGGTGAACAATGCTGATTATAAGCAGTGACTAGTAATGAGCAATTGATGATAATAGGATGGCCTATGTTGGTTGAGTTCTAGGATGGTTTATGACTGTCGGGAATGATTCATTTGCTTAATGTGCTTGATGTGCTCAGTGTTGCTCTTTTTAATGCTTAATTAATAGCGGTTGGCTAACGGTGAATCATTCGCAGCTGATGGTTTATACTGATCATTAAGGATGGTTAACGGTTAATCAATATTGGTTAAAGACTTGATCAATGTTGATCATAGATAGTGAGCAATTGATGATAGTAGGATGGCTAAGGTTGGTTCTAATTCTTGTATGGTTTATGACTGTTGGTGATGATTATATAATTGAGGGTCGGGTTCATCGCAAGGAAAAGTGACCATTAACATCCAGTAACCAACAACAATGGTCGATTCATCAATGGGAAGAAACTTAATTCTTGGTCAAATAATGGTGCTAGTCCGTAGTTGCGTCATGTGTTTTCATTTAATGTGCAGTACACATTCGTGTGATATGTATATACATGAAGTTGCCGTTGCTTGAAATAACGACTATATAATGATTGAATCGCTGCAACAGGACGAGCCAGAGCACTTTGTACGATCAATCATGACGGCATTTGCGAAGTCACCGGAAACATGGTGTCATTTGCCTCGGATCAGTGCAGATTAGGTCTGCAACATGTTGCAATTCTGCCTGATTGCAGATTTGCCAGTTCAGACCATAGTGAACCCAGGACACTAAAGTCCCTCCTGGATTGGTCATTTTCCAAAGCCAAGGTTCGCAAAGGATCACCAAGACTTAGTTTGATGTACCCATGAATCAAGTGACAGAGGGGTGTGTAAAGGTGGAAACCTATGACACAAAACAAAATGAAATGCATGGTGAGAAAACTCCCTGATCCATAATCTAAGACTAAACCAGTTCTTCACTTTGTTTGCTTCATATATACAAACATATTATTGACACTGTTTTTCCTGACTTGGCTGCAGTGTTGTTTGAGTCATGTTTGATGCATGCTGTAGATATTGGGATGCTCCTGAAACCAATCCTGGACATAGTCCAGCAGGAACCATTTGAAATGTTCTGTGAATGTGAACTTGTTGTGGCCAGAGTCAACTAATGTGAATACGATGCTATTTGAAACGAATGCTTGATCTCGCTCAGCACAGCTATGAATGTGCATGCACATTAAGCGTATACGGTTATATGATATAATTGAAATAGGATTCGTTTGGATGATTGTTATTACATACAGATCTGATATACATAGATATGGCATACACTTGCCGAGATATGCAAGACTCGATTGTCATTGAAACATTTGCACATGGCAAAGATCCAAACATATACTGTATATTGTATCCAGCCAAGTATTTCAACCATCCTGAACCATCTATTTACCATCCATCGCAGATCCATTCACCAACCCAGCCATTACCCAACCCTTCACCATTAACCATCCTTGAATCATCAGCTATCAGTTTGTTACCCGTCCATCAACCAACCGTTAAGAGTTGATTAAGTTGATTAAGCTGATTAACAATCCATTTGCCAATCATTAACTAATCAACTAAACTTAATCCATCCATTAATCATCCATTTGCCAACCATTAATGTCGATCATTACTAAACCCACATTCTTCGCCAACCAGCCATTTGCCCACGACACTCGCCACCGCGAATCTTCTCCACTTACAAGGCGGTGGCGAAGCAGCACGGACTTGGAGGCGGTGCAAGAAAGTGGTTCTCCGCCTGGTTTGCTCCGTGGGATTCCAACGGTTTCATGAATTAACTAAGGGGGAATCCATGCTTTTAACCATTAAATCATGGTTGGGATACTGAGAACGGATACTAGGGGGGCTAATCACTTTTAGTATCTGGTTGATACTGAGGGATATGATTCCATTAGCCACTAAAGGGATACTAAGGGGGCTAATCTACCAATTTGAGGATCAATTCCATTGTTTTAATGCTCGTGGAATGCCAGGGTACTGATTAGACATTGCTCACCACTAGGAATCAACAACCGCTTGTGCTCATTTGATATTGTCAACAAACAAGCAGTGATGCTTGTTGCTCAAATAGTACATATGATGTTGATTAAAAACCAGTGTGGGTGCATAGTTTGAACCATCAATGACATTAGTAAACATCGATGAATACACTGTTTCATTGTTAACAAAGGTCAACGAGCGATTTGGATAACATGTCATGGTCGTTCTCATTATCGCTCAGCAATGGTATTTATGATGATGATGATGATGATGATGATGATGATGATGATGATGATGATGATGTCTTTGATTTTTAGCAATAGAAAGTGCCAACTGACAACAACGGGAATATACCAACAGATAGACATACAGACAGGTTGACAGCTTTGACAAGTTGGAAGATAGATGGATAGAATTGGATAGATTTGATAGATGGATGGCTATCGGTGTGATATTTAGAGTTCGTTCCATAGTGGACAACACAAAAAGGAATCTATTTACCATAATTGACCATGATCAATCATGATCTTCCGTTTATCCATGGTTATATCGTATTGTATTATATTAGAATATATGTTATTCTATTTTTCTATATCGTATTTTTTTTGCTGACCAATATTCATGATATGAATGACGATTCATGATACTACAAACCCATATGGCTATGGGTCAAAGCCCTGTACCCTTGGTTCCCCATCATCAACCATTGATTTCCTTATGAAATTCTTGCTTATTTTCCCTACAAAATGGATGGTTAACTGCTTGACCCAACTCGCCATATATAGCTGGTATATCCCCAAGCTAGTTGCTAGTTGTTATCCCCTATTATTAACCATTAACCAGCTATAAGTCACCATTGGTTGGTTAATATTGACCCATAGCCTCCAATCTTCACCCACGAAAAAGGTCCTGGAGGTCACCTCTGTCGTGCCACGCTTCAGGGGATGCCTCCAGCTGTCCGAGATGATGTGCACCAAAGCTGTGCAACGAGATGTGTGCCTTGGGACGCTGGTGGCGCCGGTCCAGCTTTCGGGGGGCAGCAATTTGTACTGGCTGGTGGTTATAATAGGGGACAATAACCAACAATGATGGTTAAACAACTGCTGGCTGGTGGTTATAAACATTGTTTATTTTCCAGGATATTTCCAAATGGTTGGTTTGTTGACTAATATTTTTCGTAGGGGTTGAAACCACCAACCAGAGTACAGCTATAGCCAATCGTGGGCATATGCGCCATAATATGAGCGTTAACCATAGCTTTCTGATGGGTTGAGAAAGGGTTTATAATATATTAATGATGGCTATGCAGCTGAGGATGATGACCAGGGAAGACCGAGTTGGTAATTTATGGGTGAATGATGGTAGATCATGCGGAAGCATCGCCAAAAAGGCATCGATATGCATACCTGGACCTAAATAAACATACATACTCTCATACGTTCATATAAACCCATACGATATATGTGAGAGTACAAGATCCCCGGTATGTTGGTACATCCTCGTTTGCATTCGACCCTCCATATGTTCATCCAAGTCTCTGCCCAGGATAAGCTACAACACCGCGTTGACTGGTGCGCCCTGGGCGGCTTCATTGAAAATCTTGGACGCTTGGTGGCGGTTGTTGGATGCTTGTAGTCCCATCTTCAATGGGATATGCCCTTCGTCCATCAACGGTGGTACCCCTTAACCAACTAATCATGATCATTATTAGTAGGGAAACCACCAGTTTTGGTTGTAAACCATTTTTGGACAAACCCATGTGACATTATCTTGTGAGGTGCGGGCAACAATGACAGTGTGATTGTTTGACTTGCATATGATTCACCAGAAATGGTTTATGCAAGAGCTTGTGCACAAGCACCGTCTCTGGTTGTTGCAGCAGAGGCAGTACTTTTCGGGGCTGCTCGGTCAGATACTGTGAACCCGTTTCAAGATATCATGATATCCCTTGGCAAAACTGGGTGGGACAATCCAATCCAATCTTGTTGCTGTGCAGGGCCCAAAAATTGATTGTAGTCCGTCCTGCAGACCAACGGTTGCTTGATGAAATATTTTTTCAGCATCCATCCCTTGGTTTTCCGACATTTGGTGCCGGAACTTGAAACATGTGAGGCAATTGATGCATAAGCTTGCAAGCCTCAGTTGCAATTGGCGGAATGTTCAAAGCTTTCTAAAGTGTGCTTTTTGATCAGGGTTTCAGGTCTTTAGTTTCTAGGAATTGCTAGCTCTAATGGCTCTTCTATCTTTCTGTTTGTATTTATGCACAAGGCCATTCGCTTCTGTTTGATTGACTGCAAAGTCACCAGAACTCGACCATGACCGATTTATCTACAGATCCAAATGCAAATCCGTCCTGGAGTAGATATGATATTCTGTCATATTCTATTTTCTCCGGGACCAGGACTGCTATATGTGCCATGTGTAACAGCCAGACTATTGATGCACCAAAACGGCCCCCCACACCTTGCCTGACCGAGGTGTTGGCCAGGCAAGGTGGTGTGCAAACAGATGCTGTGGGCATGTCCGCTGCGATGGCAGTGTCTTGGAGGGGCGAGACAGCCTTGATCCGCTGATTTGTCCCAAGCATCCCTGGCGATTTGGAGCGATTTGGATCCAGGGGTATCCCTACAACCAAATAGTAGATCATATGGTCCCAAAATGATTGATGGAAGCAATGAAAAATTATGGGCTAAGGCGGGGTACACCATTTGGGTGTTTCTCAAAATAGGGGTACCCCCAAATCATCCATTACTAATCATTTATGGTAATCAACCAACCATTTTTTGGGCTCCCTATTTTGAGAAACCACCATTTCTGAAGAATTCATTCCTCATATCACTGCGTGGTGTATCCCAATGGGGATGGGTCGACCACCCTTCGCGCGCAGCTTGGGTACCCAACAAGTTGGCCAGCTCACAGCTAGGTACCCCAGTCATGGGTTGATCTATAAACCGCACTGAAGTAGATGGTTGCGGTATCTACCATCATTATTTTAGCTACTACACTCCGGTGAACTAACCTGGCAATGGATTTTAACCATATTTTATAGTGAAACCCAGGGAAAACACCAATAAATGGTGGATTTTCCATTGCCAGGTTAGTTTACCAGAGGGTATATAGTTCGTTGTTGTACCAACTTAAGCAGATACGCTTGATTGTTGTATCTACCATCAACATCCATCAACCATAGATGGCCTATAGCTCTCATTTGACCTAATTGGAGGCTGCCGCTCCGTCCACGGTGATCAAAACTCCAGTAGACATATTATGATCATCTGAACTGACATCAGAATGCAACCAGAACTTCAACAACAGTTGCAAGAATCAACTCAAGAGACCGTTCTGCTTGTAACAGTCTGTTGTAACAACTCAAAGAAGTGTTGCACTATAATTAGTTTTTCATGATCCTAGTTTATGTTGCAACTCTTATCAACTATGTTCTAGTTCTCTGTTCAATCTTCACCGTTTAACAACTTGATTGATCCTAGTTCTTCATGCAAAAAACCCAGATTTCCCGCTGGCCTGGAAGGAGCCCCTCAAACAACCAAGAGTTGGGTTGGAAGCGAACTGCAGAGACGCAGCGACAAGGGATGGTGAAATCTCCACCCATGAGATGGAAATTGATGACCAATAGAAGTTGATGTCACCCATCGATTTTGTGCAAGTGAAATGTGCAGCCAGATGGCCAGATCAAACGTGGAACGATGCATTTTAGACGTTCTGTTAGCTTCCAAGTGAACTCTGGGGATTCTCAAGTCAGTATTATCCTGGACTCCTGTCAAGGAGCGGGTCATTAAGGAGCTGTATAGTTAGCCATTGAACTGGGTAGATATCTACGAATCGCGGTGGAGGAGCCCGCAGACTAGGATGAACCACCAGGCAAGTGATCAACGGCAGGGGCTAACCACGGGTTTACCACGGTTGATGAGTGAAACCAACCGACAGTAGGTCCCATTACACACGCTACATGGGCTGTAGGACTGATTCATTCCTGGTGAGATGTGTTACATGCCTACCCACTCGTATGCCAGAATCGACATCCCACAATGATCATTCTAATAGTACCCAGTCCTTTGTTAGACTTCGTTTGTTGCCGTACCCAGACTTGTTGGCAAACGCTTATCCATTCCTCCGTTAAACCACCCCAGAAACCCTGGGAGAACCCTGGTCTCAGGAAGGAATCTATCAATTTTGGGCGTTTAGCTGGCTTGCAATGTGCAAAAACGGATTTCCAACGAAAACTCACCGGAAGACCAGGGGGAAGACACTGCTTAGGTTCAACCCCTTGGCCGTTGGCGAAGTGCTTTGGATCTCGCCGACGACGGCACGGTGGGGACCCGCTGAGACTGGCTGAGCATTCCTGTGGAAGTGCGGCCATGTCATCTTGTTTCCATCCCAGCTTTTTTTGGTGCTTACAGTTTCACAGCATCAAACACACCAGTGATTGATCTTATCATTTGCTTCTATATTTTTTTTGCAGAATATCGCTGTGTATGCATAAGGTTGCCATAGAGACACCGTGTTGAAGATCGGACTGCATACATGCGTCCGTGTGACTACATTTGCATGTACGGAGTACGGACATGTTTTTTTGTCTAAAGAGTATACTGGTACTACATACATAATATATTCATTTGCTATTTCAGGCTCACACGTGATGGAACTTTGTAGATATTTCTGGCTGATAAGCAGTCAGATGGTGCTTGGGTCGAGGTAGTTGGTGGGTTTGGTTGATATACCATCCATTTGTAGTTACATGATATCCCTACTATTGTTGTAGATTATTGATGGTTGCTATCTCCTAGTGCTAGCAATGATCAATAATCTGTTTTAATCATTAACCACGGCTGACCAATGCTAAGCACCATTCTTACCACTATTGATGTTGTTATCACTACCACACCGATTCTACAATCATTGATACTCATTATCCCTGTCATCATTGGTCCACCCTTTGGTGAACTAAATTGGCACTGGAAAATCCTATGTTTTTAGGGAAACCTTGGGAAACCAGCTACAAATGGTAGATTTTCCATTGCCAGGTCAGTTCACTAGAGTGTATCCTCTCCCTGTATATCCGGCAATTGATCTATCCCATCTGTCAGCAACAATTATGATTATAATCAGCAATCATGTTTGATACATATCATGGTTTCAAATCATTCTTGATATTTGTTGTTTGTTATCACAATACCGATTGGAACTCTATGTCATTGATGCCTTTTGATCTACAACCAACAACATAGGTATCAATATCCAACAACCATTTTTTCTTTAGGTAGATTGATATCAACCAAATTCTATTGGTCATAGGTTATCGGAACAACCTCCAACAACCATTTGGTTTCTTTTGGTTGATTTCCCATAGATTGATATCAACCAACATCCAACAACACATTGATATCCGGAGTATCAATATCCAACATCAACAACATAGGCATCAATATCCAACAACCATGATTTATTCGAAAAAATCGAAAAACATCGAAAGAAATCAACCATTGGTGATTTCTTACTCCCCACGACACGTTGACTTCCCCTTTCCGCGCGAGGCGGCCGATGTGGTGCTGCGCAACGTGCTGTGCACCTTGCTGGAGCGAAGTGGTTTTTGGCCCAGGCGTGGAGGGTGGCGGTCCCGGTGCTGGTGGTGATATAACCAGTGATGTTAATGGGGTTGTTCACTAGTAATGCTTAGTGGTTATATGGCTATGGGTCAATATTAACCAACCAACTAATGGAGGATTTACCAACAATAATAAGGGAAAACAATGGTTATATAATGAAAGGGGATGATAACCAACAATCATACAGGATATACCAGCTATATCCAGCTGGCCAGGTTTACCTTCACATGTGGCTACGGGTCAATATGAATCAACCAACTAATGGGGGAGAATCTCCAAGAA
>VSDK01012728.1:567815-613694 GCA_009767595.1 Symbiodinium kawagutii | reverse complement strand
GGGAAAAGAATGGTTTATGATCGGGGAACCAGGGGTACGGGGTTTTGACCCATAGCCGTGTGTTGAAGGCATACCACAGTTGTTTCACATTGAATTCCAAAGATCTATTGCTTCGCATTTTTTTGAATTCAACGAATGTTTAGTATCATGGCTGGTGATCATGAGTAGGGATATAACAAGTGATGATTGACCAACTAGTGGGGGTGAAGGTACACCACAGTAGGTTCATGATATTTGGTTGATGTATCAGTTAACAAGCATTCATGTATAGCAGCAAGCTCCCAAAATACAAGACTCTTTGGTTGCTTCCAGGCAGCTATGAGAAGACCCACTGAGATTGAACACTCAGGTGGAAAAATGTGCCTTTTGAAATGGTCTACAGATTCATCATGCTATGAAAACCTCCTGTGACTCCCTAATTTGATCGTTTCCCTAGCAGATCAAAGTATTTTGGGCGTGCTATGGGCGAAGGATAGCAAATCCAAGGAATTTGAGTTGCCAGCCTTCTCTGAAAGACCCAAACACCTCAGTTTTCACAACAGCTCTATCCTGCAGAACCTCAGGCTATGTTTTTAGGATGATCGTCACCGCGAATGCTCGGAGTTGAGTGAATCACCACATGAAAATGAAGGTGAAATCTATTTACAGCATATACTTATACAATTATTTGTATCTACGTCGTGTGGAATGATTGATTCTCTTTAAATGATGCTGGTAGTGTCCAGGAAACAAGTGCCAACTCCAATTTGTTGGAAACAGTCAGTTATATATAATCAATTCGGGAAGGTGCAAAGTGTACACTATCTACTTCAAACAGCTTCAGCCACCAACCAAGCCAACATAAGTTCCTTTAAATCGCATGAATGCTGTGGGTCTTCCCAACCGGAGGTCACTACATCTACTGAAAGGAAGCGAAGCAGAGGACGTGGTGACATGCTCCTGCTTCCTAAGTGCTTGTGCCCAAGGGAACCTCTGGACCCAGGCGATGGGTGTTGTGCAGGTCACAGGTCGATGATGCAGCAGCAGAAGGCAGTGCAACAATCGTGAAGTTAACCACGACCATCACAATGACCAGAACCTCCCCCGCAATCTCGCCAGCAATAACCATGGTTAGATGAAACGACAAAGTTGAAATTCTGATATTTTGATGTCACATGCTGACAAGCATCAGGGTAATGAAGAGGTGGTTTGAAAATCACAAGAGCAACAAGCTGTCCCACTCAGTGCCGCAGAATAATCGATAGAGTCTGCAGTGCATACTGCTTACGAAAATAATCAAGGATTATCAAGGATTCATCTCCAATTATATCACACGGCATCAAGTCTTTATTAGACAATTGCTGTCTAAGGATGTCAAAGGTGTTGTCAGGGCTCAACAGAACAGAATAGATAGCCGCTAATTGCATGAAGTGATTTTAGTGTTGAATTCTGGCGCGTGGGCTAACTTACACAAACATTCAAAGTGGGTGTTTGTGAGCATTCAGATATAATCCCTTCCTCCTCTTACTAAAACTAAACCTCCCCCAAATTAAAACACCTTGGGTGTGCACTTCTGGATTTTTTTGGTTTTGGTCAATTGCATGTTTTAATTGTAGCAATTGAAAACTGCAGGTTGTGATTGACACCTAAACCAAACCAGCCGCACAGGCCAACTGCATAGCAAAAGGAGTTGCTGATTCAGTTTCACCAGGTTTACTGCTTTAGCCGTTTTCAATTCCATTCGGGAACACATAACTTTGTAGTCGGAAATATACGATATAACTTGCAAAATATTTCCAATATATCCCAAAAGTATTCGGAAACTTTGTAACTTTCGCACATGCTTGTTGCATCACTCCTGACATGGCAGGCCTTGCAAGCCTTTAGGTTGGTGAGCAGTCAAGGCACCGATGCTGGGCCATGGGCCATGAAACCTCTTCCGGGAGAGCACCGGGAACCCCAAAATGCTGACTCAAAATTTGGCGAACTGAGGAGCCAATTCTTCAAGAGTTTTGGGGGTAATAGATAGCTCATATTAAAATGTTCAAAAACTATCAGTTAGCAGTTACACCGGGATGAGTTGTTATTTATGTGCGTGTTTATTAGTTATTCAACTGCTTCAAACTAAGTTTGATAGCTACCCCCAAATGCACCCGAACCCTTTTGATTGCACAATTTCGGTTGGAAAACATTGGTTCGGGATATGACAATGTCTTTAGGCTACCAATGAGTCAGTTGCAAAGATCTAGCTATAGCTCGCAATACGGACTCCCAAGAATGTTGGTGAACCGCATGTTTGTTCTAGGGGGCCATGTTGTGCCATGCTGGTATGAGATCATGTTAATGACAGCGCTAATTAATTGTTTGTCGTTGTTGTAGCTGCCGTTGGTATTGCCGTTAGTGTTTTATGTAATCTTCACGCTTATTGCTCTACTCCCGGTTGTAGCGGCAGCAGCAAGTGGAGTGGGAGTAGGACTAGGAGTTGTTGCTATTGGTGGTTGTAATTGCACGCATGCTCATGTTGTTTCTACTGGCCTGCTTGATCTTTGTTATTGAATGATTATTGCTTTTGGTCATGCTGTTCTTCTTTTGTTACTGCGTTTGCTGTGCTTGTTCTTCAAGAATTGTCCGCCGATTAACCAGCATGAAGTGACCAATACTCAATTACTTAACCCATATATCATATATTAGCCAATGATCAACCAGTGCTGAACCAGTATTGTTCCCTATAGTCATCTATAGTCCACGATCGAAGGGCCATGTCCTCAATTCAGCTGCCCCAAAGCCGCCAGGTGTTGAGGTCAATGACCAGCTATGCACCTGCGCCTTGACTGCGCTGAAGGATCGCTGGCAGATAGCTTCGAGGTGGGGGTGATGGGTCCCATGTAGGGACTTTGGGTTAGTGATGGTTATATGATGGTTAATGATGGTTAATGATGGTTAATGATGGTTAATGATGGTTAGGGACTTTAGGAGCTATTGAGCCTATTCGGAATAGGGAGCTTGTCTTTCTTGGCCATGAGCATTGCCAGGAACTCAGCAGAGTGGACAGGGTTTCCTCAGATGAAAGCCCAAGGATCGTGATGGAATTGATGGACAGAAATTGATTCCTGACAACAGACTGATATCGCTAAAAGCGAAGCTACTGTGGTACATCCTCAATGGTTGCCAGCAGATGCATTTCTTCAACGTTGTAAGTTGGAAGCTACCTGAGATATTCACACTGTCGAAAAGCTGTATTCCTAAGAATCGGTGGTCAATATGAAAGGGTTGGTAGTCATTATCAACTACGAGTTTATTAGGTCATTGACTGTCTCTTTTCGGTGGGGTCCTGATTGATGTTTAGTTCACGAAAATGCAATTATCAGCTACTGTTTCTTTCCTAGAAGTTGCACAAAGATGAAATATGGATTGGACGTGACCATGGCTGGGTCTATGCGTAATTGACCCAGTCTATGCGTAATTGACCCACTGTGTACGTGTTTGTGTGTGTGAAATGAATCTCCCCACTCCGTAACCATGAATTGGCAATCAATGGTCTCATTGATTATCTTATCCATCAACTATATAAATTGCTCCAGCAAAAAGGTTCAAAGTTAAAAACGCATTACTCAACCCAGTCAATTAACTCGAGGTCAATCATTGATGGTTGCCAATCATTGCCACTCAGTGAAGCTCGTCGATGAATTGGTCATTTTCAGCCATCACAACTCGATTACGCAATCATTTGACCATCTTTTCGGAATCATCATGTAAAAACTATGGCTGAACCATCACGTACCAGTCAAAACTATGATAGCACCATCATGTAAAACCATGGCTCTGCCAAACTTTATCATCACCCACCCATGAACTATCGCCCATCATCGAACCATCATCAACCAACCTCATGAACCAACATCATCGGTCAAGTGCCAACATCAGCCAATCATTAACCATCATCATTGACCACTCATTTCTCACCATCATTTACCAACCATGAAGCAACATCATCTACCACTCATTGATCATCAATCATCATCATCATCATCATCATCATCATCATCATCATCATCATCATCATCATCATTTATATACCAACCATTAACCAACATCAAAACCCGCCATCCTCAGTGGATCCTCACCTTTCACCGGTCGGGCACGCCAGGCTGCTGGGCTGCCTGCGGCGGCCCAACGTGGTGCACTTGGCCACGCTGTTGGGCACGGCTCCGCCCTGGCAGATGGCGCTGCAGCACCTGCGTGGCGACGCGAAGGCCACAGCGGTCTCTACCGTGACCGGCTCAATGTCGCTTCTCTCGCGGCAGGTGGAGAGGGTGAATCAAATGGTTGGAGGTGGGTAGTGGTTGATTATTGGCTGATTATTGGCTGATGATTAATGAATTAATGGTTAATGATGGTTGACAACTATTTGTCAAATGGTTGGTTCATGGCTGGTTATTGGTTGATGATTAGTGGTGATTAATGATGGTTACTGATGGTTGATGTCCTGGTGAAATGATGATGGTCAATGATGGTGGAGGATAGTATGGTTACTGGTTTGTTGATGGTTGGTTAATGGTGAATGGTTGGTTGGTTAATGGTGAATGGTTGGTTGATGGAGATCATAAGCAACAATCATAGGGGATACCAACTATAAAGGGGGTGAATCATAGAGGATTGTCAGCAAGTAAGCAACAAGACTGGAGAATCTGATTGTGAATATGATTTAAATATACATAAATATACAACAAAATGAGGGAGTTTGATGGGACTGTTGTTTTTCATTAAAATGTGATTCATGGTATGTTGAATAGTAGATGATACTAGGGGATGGTTGGATTTATGATCTTAATGGTTATAATGGTGGATATGATCGATTTCTTCTCAGAAGTTATTATGGTACAACAGGGTATCCATTGGTCTTGTAATGATTTGGCTAACTTGTGATTGTACAATCATTTGTAAACTGGTCGGGACTATAATGGATAATAGTCGAAAATATGATTGGTCAATATCATGCTTGATAGTAGTAGGGAATGCAAGGGTGATGATGGTCGACCATGGTAAATGAGAGATCTACATCAAAATCCTTCCACATTTGGTAAATCACCAGCTATGTTTAGACAAAAGTTGGGTGTTCTTTTCACATGGATCTCCCAATGGTGTCAATTTGGTGGTGTCAATTCGTGTCAATGCTCGTTTTGATGGAAGTTCATCATGTTAAGACTGGTCAGCACTGGTTCCCAAGAGTCACTGGTCACATTTGGAAGCTCATCATGATGGTTGCCTGTTCGTGTCCCAAGTTGATTGTTTCCATTTACAATATCGCGCGGCGGTATCTCCATCCTTGGCGCTGCTTGGTTGATTGTCAATGGTGATACTGGTCGCTTGTCGATGGCATGGCACCAAGCTGTTCGTAGCACGGGCTAAGACCCTGGTCCCAGCGTCGCCTGGACGGTTGGATGGTGAGCTGGCCACAGCGTATCCCACCATGAGTTTCGAAGGTGCTAAGCCATGGTTGGATCCTTTTCAACACGTTAGTCATGTTAGGTGATAGGTATTCTACTGTGTTCATTTGATTAGATTCATCATGTGACAGTGTATAATCATGGATTAGATTTGAGTAATTATCCAAGATCCCTGTAGCACCTATTTTAGTTCGAACAAAAAAAAACGATGGACTCATAATCATAAGTGTCATTTCACCGTATCAGGTGCAATGATGGCTACAGCTACGCAACTACTATTAGTTATCCCCTGCGTCATGAATCATTACTGTTGAGCATCATAAGCCTATCCCAGAATCCACCGTTCCAAGACGTGTCATCACATATTCCCATCATCTATGAGTCGGAACCTGTACGAACCAGTTGTACCCATCATGAGGTATCATGAACGAAATCCATGATCTCCAATGGTCGTGAACCAATTTGTCGGATCTCATTAATCAGCATTGACCACCATCATTAGTCATGTTTAACCATCATTTCACCTTGAGATATCATCATTGATCACTATAAGCCACCGTCATTCATCACCAATCATCATTGATCGCTATGAACCATTAGTTCACCTTCATCAATCAGCAATTCACCATTATCGAACATTTGCTGCGATTCACCATCACAACCATCATAAGCAACATTAACCATCATTAACCAACCAATAACCAACATCATTGGCCAACGGCCACCATCTTACATCAACGCCCACTGATTTGCCCATCGCTAAGGTCAGGTCCTGTGGCACAGAACTGTGCCATAAAATCCATGCAGAAGGCGGCGGGATGGGACCCAGGGTTCACCAGGCCGAGCGTTGGAGTCCTTTCACCGCTAGTTCATGATGGTTGATATATGGGTGGTTCTCAAGTCATAGGGGTACTCTCAAAATGGGTAGCTGAATCCAAGTCAGGGTCAGAAGTCCTGAATCTATGGCATGGTCATTGTTATATGCATAAAGGATACATACGTAGACATGAGGAATGGTTGCATCGAAAAAATGGTAAAAGGTTGTATATTATTTATATTGATATGTATGCAGGGCGTGGTAGTATAGTGGCTGCATTTGTGAACGATATTTCCTATCCCTTTTTTTGGTGGGCCCTACTTGTGTGCAGCTTTGGGTTCCCTGTAGTTTGGCAGGGTTTGTTTTCCCCTTCCAAGAAGGTTTTTTTTTCCTGCCTTAACACAGACAGCTTGAACAGTATTGGTACGAGCCTGAACCAAGAAATGGAGATGCAAAATAATGAATAAGTATTTATATCTATATATATATACACCCTGTATTTACATAAGCATATATTACATGTATAGACTGTATTTTTTTAAATACAGATATACAGGGTACTGCTGTACCATTGTTAGTCATACTTCCTGGTGGCTAGCAATGCAACAGGAAGAAGAACCATGACTAGGGATATGACAAGTACATAGCGGCCCCGGGCATGTACCATCAACTGCGGTTCATTAGGATTATGAAAATTATATGGCCAATGTTTTCCCTTTGATTGGTGATTATCCCTAGTTGGTTCTGGGTCAGTTCACCCTGTACCCCTGGTTCCCCCATCATTATCCACTGTTTTCCCTATTATTGGTGATTATCCCCCATACTTGTTGGTTAACTCATATGGCTGTGGGTCAAAACCCCGCACCCCTGGTTCCCCATCATTAATCATTGTTTTCCCTATAGTTTGTTGGTTATTCTCCCCAACCATTGGTTGGTTAATATTGACCCAGCTCGCCATTTGTGTGTGCGCACGTGCTGTGCTGTGTGACACCCTGTCGCGGCGTGACCTGTGGCGAGCCAGGTGTGGAGGTGGTCGGTGCAGATCATGGATACGTTGCAGGTCGTCAGCGACAGGGATGGCAGATATGGCTATATTTATATAGGTGGCTATAATATCAACCTACCAACTAATGGTTAACTAGTTGGTTAATGGTTAATAAAAGGCTATAATAAGCTATATTTATATGGCGAGTTGGGTCAATGTTAGACAATCAATGGTGAATAATAGCTGGTTAGTGGTTAATAATAGGGGATGATGACTAACAATTATAGTGGATATATACCAACTATATGGCTATATCAACCTACCAACAAATGGTTAACTAGTTGGTTAATGGTTAATGACAGACTATAATGAGCAAGAATAGTAGAGGATAAACAAGCTATATATAGCTATGGGTCAAGCAGTCAACCAACCAATTTCATGGGGGATAATGACCAACCAATAATAAGGAAAACAATGGTTAATAGTAGGGAACCAGGGGTACAGGGTGAACTGACCCACGGCCATATATGTGGCTAATGGTGGCTATAAACCCTACTTGGTGGCTTGTAAGTTATAAATCAGAGCTACGTAGGTTATGATCTTGCCCATTTTTGTGGGGCGGAAACCACTCTGGATCGTTGGAAGGTTCATGAGGTGATCGGCTTGTTCAAACATTTCCGAACATGAGCCAAGATCAACTGTCGAGAAGTCAATCAGAAAACTGTCCCTGGAGCTCATGTGAGGATGCTGTGAGTATACCCACCAGAACAGGATCACTTTGAAAGATAATTTCAAAATCTTCCAAACATTTCGAAGACAGTAGGGGAGCAGCAGCACCTAAATGACACCCTGTTTGTGCCAGAAGGAATCTTGGTCGTGGCATTTTTGGAAGTGCTTCTACACGGAATGCCAGCGGTTCATTTCGAGCCGGAGTGACACAGATTGTAGGCCCCCTATCCTCTATTTGCTTGCTTGCCAAGAAAGCACGCCAAAAACTCCAACCAACCAATGTTGTTGTTATTTTCCCTTAGTCGTTGATCCTGTCGCTTTTAGTAAATGTTTTACTTGGAGATTAACCAATTATTGTTGTAACATTCTATTGTTGATGATTATATACTCTCATTTGAATGTTAAGCAACAAACCATAGATGGGTTAATCATCAACAATAGAATGCCAATTACTCTCATTGTGCAATCATTTGTTGTTACTGTAACAAACATTCTATTGTGCCAATTGTTTGTTGTTAAGCAGCCAACTCAACCTCCCAACCAAGCAGCCGGTTTCGCGTGCCGCAGTCCCCTATGCGCGGTGAAGTACTTCAGCCACGAAAGGCCGATGTGGTGTCCTACAATTCCACCATGGACAGTTGCACCCTGACAGCGATGGTGTCAGTGCGCAAGAAGCCTGGATGTTGAATGGCTGGAATGGTTCATGTCATGTCTATGTACAATCATGAGTCGATACTGCAGAAACGATGTTTGACAAAAGATGCTGAAACATGAGTGCAAAAGTGGTAATAAGCCAAGTGTGGCCTGAGCTGACAGGGGACTGCCAGCAGGGGCAGAAGCAGCAAGCTCAGGGGCAGAGCAGCCCCTGGTGGCAGTGGATGCAGAAGATGGAGAGGGAGCAGCCCAAGCTTCTGAGGGTTCCAAAATTGTTGGATAGACCGATAGACCTAGTTCCTCGCTATAACCGCACATAAGGCTTTACGCGAAGATGGGAAGAATCCGCAGATTATTTCTGGAGCATACCTGCGTTTAATAAACATCACAAACGCAGACGAGTTCGAAGAAATAGCAATTTTCTCCTATATGTGTAGTTTGCATTGACATGATTATGGCCCCCCTACGCTCGCCGATAACGACATGTACTGTACCATTGAATTACACACAATGTATGATTACTTAAGGCTATCGTTGACCCATTGCCAGCAGTGTTTGCACATCAAGGGAAGGACGGCCAAGTTTGCCCCAGATGACATAAAGCGACCTTTTGAAATCGCATTTGTCCAGTCTAGTTCACAGGAGTCAGCACTTGTTCACTGCACTAGGAACATCAGGAACCGTTTTTTGTTCAATATCCTTTGACTTGCGAATATATTACCTGCTCCGAATGCTACTTTGTGATCGTAGATCTCGTAGTACTAATGACATTCACTTTGAGATGGGTTTTGGGACTGACACTCTCTTTTGCAATGATTTGGCACGACACGCAATACAAACATAGGTCTTGGCAGGAAGTAATTCGAAAGGTAAAGTGCCAATCAACATTTTCATTTTCAACAGCTCCTTTTTCTTCTTTTCAATTACAAGGCATTTTGCGTTGGTGCTTTTGCATGATGGTGTCATCATGAGAATACAAGGACTCGCGCAATACGCTTTAGCCATGGCCAATGAGGACTCCTCTCTGCCAGCGTCTCAGGCAGTCTTGGAGGTCAATGGGAAAGAGCTCTCCATCTTTTTGAGGCCGCGAGCCGCTACACAACTTGGGCACGGTGGTTGGGAGGGAGCGATTCGGAGCCAGGGGTATCCCTATATCCCTTTACAGGGGGAGCGAGGCCAGGATCTACCAGGAGTGGTGAGATGGTAGTTCGCCATCACTGCTGGGGCATCCGATGAACCCATATGGTGTTTGACTATCAACGTATCAATGAATGAATAGTATATGATAGTTGATGGGAGGTTAATATGATGGGAATCATTAATGAAGGTTAATAAGATAGTTGATGGGAATCTTATAGTATTTTTGATCAGTAATTCGCGGGCATGATTACACATCATTGAGCATGAATTTCGCAGCATAATATAGTGTATCGGCCAACACCGGCGTATCTTTGATGTCCTACAATAGTGACACGGGTCGATGCCATGAATTGTGCTCCAGGAAGAGTGTTCTTCCCCCGGGCACCAGGGTTGACTCACATATCAGGCAGATTAAAAAAGTAAACTGCTGGTCCCCAAAAGTGATGGTTCTTGTTGAAAACCAATGGCTTAGTGTCTAGACCTGTGAGTTTTTTTTATCCAATGATCATCAGCCGATTATCAAAATTGACCAAATATGACCGCACATATGGGATTATCATTAATCAACATCGACAAGTATCACTAGCCAAGTTGATTCTTTACCATCGTCGACCATGAACCATTATCAACTATATAAGCCTTTTTCGGCCATCATTGAAAATTAGGTAGTATTGTCCATTACAATAAGCTTGTAGGTAATACGGGTTTGCTTATTGCTATCCACAATTCTTACTATATGTTATTCGCTATTTTGACCCTAACGACCATTACAATTTGTCATTACCCACCAGTATTATCAAACACTATGCTACTACCATTGCTTCACCATCATGCAACTCTTGGTTCAAACCAATGTGAACCATTGAATATTCGTCCTTATAACCGCTTGTTTGACCATCACTAAGCAGTTTCTTGCCATCATTGACCGGTGTGCAACCAGTATGCAACCATCAAAACCGATATCGTTATGACTAATTATCACTATTGACCACAATTTGACCAAAGTTTCACTATGAACCAGTATACTGACCACTATTTAGTCATTGTTTTACAATTTAGCAACACTATCAACCACAAAGAGCCACAATGGTTAAAGAACCCTTTTGCTTACGGATCATAGTATGGATCTAGATTTGTAGTTCTTAATCACGGGTTATAAGTGATAAGTCCGACTAACCATGAATGTGTATAACAATGGACTCAACTAAAAACGATTACACTTTCCTTTTGATCAAAACCATTCTAGTTCTAGTCCATAATGAACCATAAATATCAGCCATTATCAACCACTATTAACGATGATCCGCCATACGTGTAACTGATCCATTGTTATTTTTCCTACGAACAATCAGTTATAGTTGATCATTAATTAGTTGACCAACATAACCAACCTTATTGTTATTACCACTATAACTAATATACGAATCCTGAAGCATTCTAGTTGAATCATTGTTATAACCACTATAATCATGGTTACAACCACTATGACCACTATAACTAAAGCTACGGATCATTTGGCTGTGGGTCAAAACCCCGTACCCCTGGTTCCCCTATCATTAACCATTAGTTTCCCTGTAGTTTGTTGGTTATTAGCCACCATTATGGGTTGTTTAATATTGACCCATAGCCATTTCACCATTCCAGTTGACCATTCTGAACCCACTCCTGGTGGATTAGCGCTCACAGGCCATGGCCTTTTGCAGAGTCATGCCCACCTTGGTCAGCAGCTTGCCGACAGCGATGATTCGTTGGTGAAGACATGTGGTTGAGTAATGATTTTAACTAAGTAAGCAGTAATGTTTGATTAGTGATGATTAGTTCAATTAACTGATAGTTCGTTGGAATCTATTAATTAATTTTTTTGAAGTAATCCTTTGGTAAGCAGTAATTAATGATTAGTAATGATTAGGAATTACTCGTAACTAAGCATCAATGTTAGATGTGCTGGCAGCAGTCATGGAGCTGCACAGTACTTGTTCTGTGTTTGGGACGGCGTGTGGGATGACCAGGTTGCTGTGGATGATTTGGTGGGTGCATTTCCAACTGCGGCGGAGAAAGATTTCCAGGAATATGTACTTGCTTTCATGTTGTGATCTTGAATCTTGGAGAAATATCATTGCATTCAGTATTGCCCAGAGCTGTCAAAGCAATGATTACATGATCTTTAAGCAGCGGGTCGAAGACTATTTTCATTTCTGCTTGGTGGATGTTGGTTTAAAGTTTAAACAGCAGAATATCCACCGCCACTGGTTGTGTGGTCCAAAAATGCAACCAATATTGGATAGCCATGTGATTTCCTGCTACGTTGTTTTTTGAGGATAGGTCCACGGTCCATGGCCTTTACTGTATAGGCCCAGGCTTTGCCGCGGTTTTCACAATGGTTATCATGGTGACGATGACTGCCATGATGATGATGATGATGATGATGATGATGAAGATGATTATGATGACGATGATGATGATGGTGATGGAGATGGTCCTCATGATGGCGCTATTCATGTTTGGTCAGGTCGGGAATGCTGCTTTGGACTTGCGAGCCGGGCTGTCTTGGGTTCAACCATGGAGCAGCGCATCCTCGATATTTGTGACCATGGGCATATCCATAAATGGTTTGTTAAACCTTGGGATGGTGTGGGGTTGCTGAGTTTCTGGACAAGATACCCAATGGTCATTGGCCATCATTAGCCATCATGAACCACCAATCTACATGGGGACAAAACCCCATTATTTCCCATTATGAACCAGTATGAGTCAGGAGCGATTGCATCATGTTTGTCATGTTTCACCCTTATGAATCACAGACTTAACCAGAAACTTGACCCGCATCAAACGTTGATTCACCACAAATCAACAATTTGTGAACCATGAGCTAACCATGATCTAACCAAGAACTACCCATGATCAAACCATGAACAATTAAACTAAGTATGATTAAATCATGGATAGTTCTTGGTAGATCATCTAACCCAGCATTCCTTAACCATGAATTCACCATTTAACCATCAATTCACCATAAAACTAGCTTTTAAACCACTTAACCCATAGATTCACCCTGAATTCACCATCAATGAACCACTATAAATGGCCATTTACCCCACGAAAGTCACCCTGAAGTCCCGCCACGAACCCCTCACCATCCGCTGCGCCCGCTGCGCTGAGGCCTTCACGCCGCGGCCAGCGGATGCGAGGCCTTCGGCCAGTGGCGCACTGCTTTGTCGGCGCTGCAGAGGGAGCAGGTGGCGACCAGCAGCTGAGCAGCCACAGATGGGGCGTTTGGTGGTGATGGTTGGTGGTTGATGTGATGGTTAGTGGTTAATGGTGGTTAGTGGTTGGTTAGTGGTGGTTAGTGGTTGGTTAGTGGTGGTGAATGGTGGTGAATGGTGGTTGATTTTTGTTTCCAAGGATCATTCCATAGTGATTTTCATGGGGTAATGCGCTTAGGTACTGACAATTCCACTGCTCCGCTGCAGGCAGCTGATGTGTGGAACCTCAGATGCGCGGGTCACCGATGTTCACTGCCGACCCCATGAGGAAGGCAGGTGAAACATCATGAAACATCATGGATCATATGCTGTAACTGAATGTAAGTGATGGATCATATCCAAAACTGCAGCTGTTTTATGGCCATTTGCGGGACCAACCAGAAATAAATATTAGTCACCATCAATAATCATCATTAACCATTGATAAGTGATTATTGATAATTAACCATGTGCTATGGCTCACACAAGTAGCAGCAACAAATTTGTTATTAATAAGATATTACATATAATTGATAACTGATTATTGATAACCATGTGCTATGGCTCAAACAAGTAGCAGCAACAAAATTGTTATTAATAAGATATTGTCTATAATAGTTCTTACTGTCAACCACTAGTGGTTACCGTAACAATTATATACCAATAACTCATCGTTAATCTTGACTATAGCCATCAATCATGGTTATCGTTCACCATTTGCCATTGACCAGCACCAGTTCTAGCAGGAACTATTTAAGCATGATATGTATATATATATATTATATACATCAACAGGACTAAAGTTTTTCCTCTAGAGGCTCGTAGGGCCGAAGACATCATAACACAGCGGATCAGATTTCAGGTCTATTTCGTATGGCCTGCGTGGCGGATCGAATTATCACCCCGTTTCAAAATATTAAACTATTATAGCTCACAGGAGCGGTCCGTGGTCCGTTACAACAAAGAAAGGTCTGTTGTAGAAGTCTAGGGGGAAAGGATTTTACACTACCCAAAGGTTTTTTTTCCCTGGTGGAGCATTTAATCCGGTATACCCCACAAACCATCAGCTATAGCCACATATGTTACAACCATCAGTTACAGCAGTTCTTTGCTTGCTCATAGAACCACTCCCCAGCGCACCTTTCGCGCTATCGCGTTTCTCCAGGTCATCACCTTCAATAGCTCCATGAACGCCGCGTTGCACTCCAGCAAGGCACCTGGGTGGTCGCGGAGTGCTTCATGTATTGCTTGAGTTCACTGTGTGACTGGGACTATGGGAAGAGACTTACATGGGGTTCTAACAGTCCAATGATAGTGGTGAATGATAGGGGATAATCACCAACCATTGTGGTTACTTAGATTCGGGGTTCTTAAGATTGGGATAGATTCGGGGCCCCCCAAATATGGTTGATTTACTGCTGTAAATAGTGTGTCAAGGATGATTTGGGGTACCACTATTCTAAGAAACCACTACATGTATAGCTGTTCCCTGTATAGAATGTATACGAGTATCATTGAATATGATGTGTGCTTGCTGATTCAGTTCTGCGTGACACACACATGCATACAGTAGATGCACACCAGTATTTGCGTTATTTTAAGTACTTGATTATGACTAGAACCCGAGCAAACGACTCAAAGCAGTGCCGCATGCACCAATGATGGCTTCAATTAGTTGTTATCCATTGTGCCCAAGACCCAAAAATGACTGCGGTCAATATCCTATATCCGTTGCCCTTCGCTTCTAGCATTATTTTTTGGATGGTATTGAGCCATTGCCATATCATTGATGTTTATCAATAGTTTTTGATTACTACATGTGTTCATTAGACCCTGTCAACTACGATTGACCAACATCAATCATAATAGCCATAGCTAGTATTTAAAGCCACTATCACCATTATTAACATGCACCGGTCAACCATGATAACCACTATGTAAAGCTACTATCACCATTATCAACCCCAATAACCATTATCAAAAACCCTTATCAACCATAATAACCATTATTAAATCATCATTATTAACATACACCGGTCAACCATGATAACCACTATTTACAGCTACTATCACCATTATTAACCCCAATAACCATTATCAAAAACCCTTATCAACCATAATAGCCATTATTAAAAGCTATTATCACCATTTTTAACATACACCGGTCAACCATGATAACCACTATTTAAAGCTACTATCACCAGTATTAACCATGATTCATCACTGTGTACCATACAGACGCGGCGTTTCGCAACGACCGGTCGAGTCGTTGGATCAACGCCAGGAGAGGCGCGGAGTTCTGGACGATGAGGGTCCATCAGAGGCGAGCTGGTCATTGCCGGGTGCAAGGTTGGCAGGTTGGTTGGCAGGTTGGTTGGCCATGGATTCGTTTGGTTGATTAGGTTGAATAGTTTGATTTTTTTGAATAGCCCACGGACTAATTTGGTTGCTTCGTAAACTATTACCCTTTGGCAAACTAGTCTCGAAGCTAAATATCACCAATCTTACAGTAGAAAACCATTTTAAACAGCGGATTTTCCGCGCAACCAGGTTAGTTTGCCGGAGTGTAACTAGTTGGTCAATCAGCAATGATTAAATGTTTGGTCAATCATTGACTCACTGACCATTGCTTCACCATGCATGAGTTTAGCCGCCTGGTTGATTCACTCGCCTTTACGAAAGTTCCAAATCTCAATTGCTTGAGCACTGACGTTGCACTACGCCAGCAGTATGGGCTTTTCCTACAGCCTGGATTGGCATCAATTGTGGGAATTGAATCACTACATATCAAAGTTGTATCAAGTTTTGTCCATTGCAGTAACAACCATTGTTAAGCATCAGAAACCTTGATCACCTTCTCTATTCATCTCTATCCCTATGACTGGTGAATCAAGTGCTAATCGTCAAAGATTTATCTATCTGTTGAACATCCTTAATCATAGTCAAACATCATTAGGCAGTGCTTCAGCATCATGATGAATATCCTTCATAATTTGAGGGCTGGAAATTGCGAGGGGCATTATTGTTTGGCCATCTCATCAGTTGATATCTTGACGGTTCATGATGCTTCCAGCAACTGTTGGGTCGTTATCCCATTACATAGCCGTTGCAGGTTATCTTTGCACATTTGGTACTATCAGTGACTGTTGGCCATTATCCCTTGCAATCAACCATCATCATTCCCAGATTATTTGGTTGGTTATTTTTTCTTGGTATTACTGCTGAACAATTATCAACCATGGCTTCATGATCATCAATCTTGCTCAACCATCAACTCAATATGGTTGAAACATAAACAAACCATGGTTTAACCATCAAGTAACCATGGTTTACCCATTAACTTGACATCAACTAACCATGATTTAGCCATCAACTCAACATGGTTTAACCATCAACTAACCATGGTTTTAAGCATGATCTAACCATTCACCAACCATTTTTGCTGGTTAAACCTCGTTGAATTTACCAACCATTCACCAACCATTTTTGATGTTTTACCAACCATGGTTCTAAGCATCAACTAACCATCTACAAATGGTTGAACCATTAACCAACCATTCACCAACCATGGGTTGAACCTGTTGGTTGCCCCATTTTTATTGGTTCCCTCATCCATGGTCGCAACAGGCCGGATGGCGGCAAGCCTTGGAATCTCGGGATGCCATGGAACGGCGGGTCAATCCTGATGCGGCTGATGCGGTGCGGTTAGGGATACCTAGGGATCACTAGGGATACCTAGGAATCTATAGCCATTAATAATTTGGTTAAATCTGGTTAGCAATAGTTTGATGAGTAATGATTTATAGCCATTGATAATGGTTAACAATAGGGGATGATGAGCAACAATGATGGTTAAACAACTGCTGGTTGATGGTTTCAGATATTTTTTTAATTTTCACTAGTAGTTTTCAACAATTGGTTGGTTGACTTGCGCACATTTTTCATAGGGGTTGAAACCACCAACCAGTTATTGATGGTTGACAACGGTACAGAATGGTCATTTGATGATGTTGATGGTCAAGAAATGTCAAGAAGGGGTAATGATGCCTAAGAATGGTTGGAATTATTGGTCATCGGGCTTGTCTTGATTGGTAATGGTGGTGAATGATAGGGAAAACAGCAAGACGAAACAATCGAGTCGTATTATCGGTTACCAAGACCTTTTGGAAGCTAGTTAGATTTTCTGAAAATTGAACGAGTTTGCTATCCTTGTTAGATGTACATGTACACATATTTTGGTATATTAATATACCAACAAGTCAATACCTTACGGAAACCACTTCGAAGCTAACTGCATTGTTTGTGCAGACATTGTTTCGACGTGTATATAGATAATACCGTGACGATAGATCCACCAAAGTCCAGTGGCATCAGGCGTGACCATAAAAGTAGATCGTTTGTCATCCCCCCAACATCAGGTGTCAGGGTAATCACACCAGTCAACCGACGACAATCACCTTGAAGTTATCCCAAGCATCTCAGCCGGACACCCCTTGCGAGGTAGTTTGGAACTCTGCAGTGACCCCGTGTCATCACCAGCCATCACCAGCCATCACCAGCCATCACCAGCCATCACCAGCCATCACCAGCCATCACCAGCCATCACCAGCAACCACCAGCGACCACCAGCGACCACCAGCAGCCACCAGCAGCAGCCACTGAGGAATTCCTGCGTCACCTGTGCGACCGAAGCCTGCGCCCGGATTTGGTCACCGTGAATTTGGCTTCTGCAGCTTTCGCCTCGGGCCGTAGGCGCGGTGGAGAGTTACAGCCTATGGGAATTCAGTAAGCAGACCTAAGCAGCCTGTAAGCTAATCAGATCTAGGCAGCATTCTAAGCATTTCTAACCAGCCACTCTATTGTTGACCTTAGTCATCATAACCAGGATTACCTATGGTTGGTAATGAACTTAGTGGTACATTCTCACCATCATTGTTACTCGTGATCCCTTCAGTACCATCCAGTTCGGAACCTCAGCACGCTCACAGGTGGGAGCAAGCACTGTGCTTCGCCACATCGGACTCCTGATTTGGTGGAAGAGTTGGGTGGGCATCGGATGGGATGGATGGATGGATGGAAGGCGTTTGTTTAGCCGCCCAGCAAACCCAACTAAAAAACCTAAAAACGCAATCGAGTGCAGCCTAAGCGGCCCGCCTTCACCACTGTGGCACAGTCCGTGCAGTCCGACACCATCGGTCACAGCCATGAGAGCAAGCTAAAGGTGGTTGAAAAGAACAGTTCATAAAAACTGGTGGGGTATATGCCCGACAACCAAAATTATGTGGGGCCCATGCCCGCAACCGTGCAACCCTACTAGTAGCTGTCTAGCAGTAGGTTGGAGCTATGTGTGCTGAGTGCTGACAGTGATGCATGTTGTGAAACTTGGTGAAACTCGGGTGAAACTCGTTTTCAACTTTTAAGCGGCGGCCTCGGCGCTGCTCGCGCGCCCTCCGCCCTTTTTTCCTTTTCCCTTGCCTTTTCCTTTGCCCTTTCCGGAGCCTTCCGATCCTTTGCCCTGTTTTTTGGCCAGTTCCTCTGGGGTGCGATTTACAAAAATATTGGTGTTGTCATGGACACCACGTTCCCGAGCCTGCCTTTGGGCAATGGCAAGCGCATTGCCCATTGGCCCTTGTAATGAATCTTGGACAATCAAAGCCTGGAGACCGAATTTCAGGCGCAACATGAAGTGGCCTTCTGAACGTTTAAGGACACGAGTAGTCGCATCCCTACTTGATCTCGCACGATTCGGGAACACGAATGCTACTGCCAACGGCAGAGCATTCGCCAAATCCCACCAAGCTGAGTTCCGGTGGCGTGAATCCCATTGTCCACAACAAATGCCCATAGTATTCCAATGAATACTGATCTAGAGATTACCAATTAGATCGTTGGTATTCCACTCGCACAACCGCAGTAGTTTTTTTGTTCTGTTGGAGGGACGCTATGATATTTGATTGTTGGCCCCATGTCTTTGTTCAAGGAGTGTTGTTGAGAAAAAGCAATGATATTTGGTCTTTCAAATCAAGCTCGTTTTTTCGTCCCTCTGCACAGATGTTTTTCGTCGGTCCAAGGATGAGTTGTTGTTTGTTTGTGAAATCATCGGTCAGTCCCTAACTTTGGGCTGGCGACGGGTTCTTCAGTAGAAAGTGTTTACTGCCTAGGGTTTAGGGTTTAGGATATGCAGCGTGCAACCTTCGTGGATGAAGCATTAATTTGAAAGACAAATCTACTGCTTACTTGTAGTAACAAGTCACACGTTCAAATCAAACAAAGTACTGCATATGAGAGGAATAACCTTTGGAATTTGTGATAGTGAGTGCCCAAAGCCCCTGTTGCATCACACTACACGGGGGCGTGCTGAACTCGCTCTGTCTTTCTTGCTTGACAGAACAGCAAGTAGGATTGATAAACTGATCGCTTCATTCATTGAGGATATTAGCATGTGGATGGTATTGAAGTAGGAATGAAGTCATTTTTGGGGCCGTCAGCCATGTAAGGGATTATTGCTATGAATCTAATAGGCAGGTATTCATCAGGGGTTAAGATTGAAGATAATCATACATGAATATGAAGGACCAAACCAAGCAGCTCTGGGCCATCGAGTGAGACCCGCGACCGTTTTCACAGAACACCTGAGTAGTGGGCATTCTCACAACCATCCGATTCCCATAAAACTTGACTATTGGCTATTGCCTTCGAGCAGTGCCCGATCTACTGGATCTCTTTTCGTGGTCCGTAGTTGAGTTCTTGTTCCAGAGGGAGATTCACCAGTAGCCAACAAGAACAGGTGATCCTTGCAGAAGAGTACGCCATCCATTTGCCAAAGATAGCGTGAACCATAAATGAACCATCGATTAACTATATCTCTAATCATAGATATAATCATAGATATTAGCCTTGAACCATGAACCATAGATTAGATAAAGATAGACCATCAAGCATTTATATACCATATCTCCAATCAATTCAATTCTAGTGACAAATCTCTAATCACTAATCATATCCATTCTAATCACAAATCTCTAATCATGATCCATTCTAATCATGAATATCTAATCATGACTATCCATTCTAATCATGAATATCTAATCAAAAACTCTCTAATCAATGGAACATCAGCCATGCCGAGTCCATTCTCCATGAGATCCGCTTCCCAAGGCGGCGCAGATCGCTGCCGGCGACGGATCACCGGGCACCCCGGGGGCGCTAGTGGCGCCGGACGAAGTGACCTACGGCGCATTGCTGGGCGCGCGCTTTCCGCGAGAGTTGGCCTTGAGGATCTTGCAGTGACTTGGAGGGCAGGAGTCGATGGTTCGATTGACGGAATTCATGGTTTAATCCATGGTTAATAGGGATTAGTTATATATTAACCATAACCAGCTATAACCATAACCAACCTTATAGGTTATAACCGTATAGGTTATAAGTTAGCTAAGGTTATTAGCTGGTTGGTGGTTTCAATAGGGTTTGTATATCTTTCTATAGGGATTGGTAGACCGTTAATAATAGTTAAACCTAGAAATCCCTATAGTATAGATTAAATCCCTATAGAAATCCCCATAAGCTGATGGTTATAGCCATTATTGTAGGTTGATGGTTCATGGCTGTTGGTTAATGATAGGGGATAATAACCAACAATGATGGTTAAACAACTGCTGGTTGGTAATTTGATTCACATTTCTTATTTTCCCTTCTAGTGATTATTAACAACTGGTTGGTTGACTTGCGCATATTTTTCATAGGGGTTGAAACCACCAACCAGGTTAATACATGGTCAATCGATGAAATGATTCGTTAGACCATAGCTACTTGAAAGCATCTAGATATTCGATGATGGCTGCTAAAGAATGGTGGTTGGTTGGTAAATGATAGGATGAATGAGGTTCAACAAATAATTGTCAAGAAGTTGATATCGTGGTTGGATTATTGGTTAATCAATGGCTTATATGTATATACTGGTTTATTCATCGTTAGTTAAGAATGGTTAACCGATAGTTGATTGTAGTTAGACAATGGCCAACTAATTGTTAATAACGGCCCGACAATGGTTAGATAATGCTTAGATAATGATTGTTGATCATGACCAATGGCTCATGATGGTTATGAGGGATAAATGGTGGTTGACAGCTGCTAAATGTTATGGTGAATAATGGTTTCGAAAGGACATATTGGTTGATAGTAGTCAATATTATGGTCATGGTTCATAATTATAGTACTTGGTGGCTATAGGACGTGCAGAGGTCGGGGATGGTTTAGAATAGTGCCTCCATCAATGGTCAGTCAATGACAATGATGGTAATGATTAATTAATAACAATGGCTGGATAGCGGATTTGTTCATGGTTGGGGCATGTTGGTACGCGGCTGCCAGCCTAATAGTCAGTTTTGGTGAGGAAACCTTTGATGGGGGGGGTACAGCGGGGAACACCTTTTTTGACAGATATATTATAGTTGATTGTATATGTATGAATGTCTACATAAATATAGATGTTACATGTAAGCATATTTCTTGCATGCAGATCCTCCCAGATTGGCTGTTGACAATACCAGGTTTCCCTCCGTTTAGGATGGTAGTTGCAATACTTTTCAACCAGCGATTTGATTGAGCACCATCAATCAATAAATACTTTATCTTGAACCCAACTGCTGGACGGTTCTATGATAGAACTAATCTTAAACCTACAATGGTTTCTTAAAATTGCATACCCCAAAATCATCCAAGATTAAGCATTTACAGTAATCAACCAACCATGTTGAGGTTCCCCTATTTAATTTGAGAAACCACCATATTTGTCCAGTCCCAAAAGTCTGTTTTCAGCACATTTGGTGGGTGGTTGGCCCTGACGCCCCTGGACCCCCGCATGAACCAAGCAGGGAGCGGCGGAGGCTTGGGCACCATGAAGTTATTGGAGATGGGGCTGTTCATGAATTCTGGCATCCCAAAACAGCGTTTTTCATACACAGTACTGTTTTGGGGTACCAGAATTCATGAACAAAATCTAGAAAAACAAATCTAGAAGATAATTGGAGGGTGTTAAGAACAAAATCTAGAAAAAATATAAACAATTGCATTTGGACAAATACTGAATACTGAAAAAAAAAAAGGGCCTCCAGGGCGTCCCTTTCTGAATATGTTTTATCTTGGGGAGATTGGGGAAGCAACACCGTTTATACAACTGGCAGCTGGATTTTGCTTCAAGGCAATTGTTGGAAAAGACACGCAAACTGGTATGTTCTGAAGTTTGACTGTTGGCATTTGTTGGCCCATTGATGCAAGCAGTCGTTTGATGACATTGATTCATATGTGGCCCGTATGCTCTCTTGAAGTGCCCAGCTATGGCTCGTCTGAATTCTTAACTGATTGTTTTTGAAGATTGGACTGCCCGGCTGTTGATGATGACGACTGCAATGCTGTGCAAGCTCGAACCTCGATCAACGTTTATTACGTCATTTCACTTTAGAGATTTCACCAGCCAATTGCGCCCTTCACGGCGTTTGTTCGTTATCAGAAATTTGGAGGACCAAAGCCTTAAACCCTTGAAAATATTGTTTGCACGGAAGGGTTTTAACTGGGTATGGATCTGATGTCTGCATCTAAATCATCAGATTCATGTGCAATCTAAGGTCTATGCGACAGCAGGCAGGATCCGATGATGAGAAGGGACCACGGTTCAACGCATGTGCATGAATTCAGGAACCACTATTGACCATTGTCCCTACTGAGTCTTTTAGGGTTTAGGGATGTTTAGGGTTTGATTATATCCCTACTAACCAATCATTAGCCATTATCATTCACCACTAAGAATTGGTTAGATGATCCCTAGTAAGATCCACTAATCCCCATTCGCTCTTCACAACTATGAATCATACCCAGAACAAACAAGGTCATCCGGTATCACAAGAACAATCAAGCAGATGTTTCGAAAAAGCTGGTATCCAAGCTAGACGGCACATCACCAGTACGCTGGCAGAAAAATGTGATCTAGAGCCAGAGCCTGTGTTTCTTGTGATATGGATTGTGTTACCGATGGCTTTACCGCATCCCATGTTTTTCCTCCCATCCCGTTGCTCCCCATGGGCGCAACCGTCATGCTATCGGAGAGGCCCTAGAACCAAACGCTGTCACACACTCGGCGGTCATTAGTGCGTGCGAGCGCGATGGGTCTCTTGGTGGCAAGGGTCAGCACTTGGGTTTTTCAACATGGATTTGTTGGTTTCTTGACATGGGGGTACCCCCAAAATGGTTGGTCGATTATTGTAATTGATTAATATGGGATGATTTGGGGGTACCTTTCTTTTGAGAAACCACCATTTGTTGGAAATGAGAGAGAAATGTGCTGTGCATCCAGCGAAACACGTGGCTCTTTGAGCAAGAAAGATGTTGAAGGCAAGAACATGGTACCACTATTGTCAAACATGGAACAACAATTTGCAGCAATTCGAATTAATGCACGCACTTGCCACTACATCAACAAGCATGTCAGGAAGAGTGTCACGATACACGTCAGGGACACATCAACAGATGTATCCCCCCCACTTAAGAGCTTGTGCAATGGAGCAGGATCAAGAACACGGTTTGGATGGTTGTTGGGCCAGGATTACCTAGCCACTGACCATCACTAGTCATGCATTTGATGAGTGGTTTTGACACCTCTCGACCTTCATCGAGCAGCCACAAGTCTTGTCAATGTAAGGAAGGTGTTTAGTTTTGGATTAATGAATTGTTATTTTCTCATAAGTGACACCTTCCCAAGAACACTATGAACACTATGATTGATCATAAGTAACACTATTCCTTACATAGTTTACTTGAAGGTGTGTGTGTGTGTGTTGATCATAAGTGGCACGACTTGGTCGCCAATATCGATGTACCTGACACCTTGGTCTCGGCAACTCATCAGGGCGTCCATAATGTTGGTGATGAACGGGGCCTCCCAGTTGTGGCTGACGAAAGGATCCGGCCTGTGGTTTCATGTTTCTAGGCGCGGATGGTTATTTCATGCACTCTGAGTTTTTTATGCATGTATGGTTATTTTCTAGGCATGGATGGTTATTTTCTAGGCATGGATGGTTATTTTCTAGGCATGAATGGTTATTTTTAGGCATGGATGGTTATTTCTAGGCATGGTGTTTTCAAATGCCCTTGTTTTTCAGAACAAAACCAGTTCTATCAACCCAAAACTGGTAGATATACCGGTAGTTTTCAATCCAAAATGATATCTACCAGTGATATCCTAACCATTACATGGGTGAATACCCATATGGGTGTTTCTCAAAATAGGGGAACCCCAAAAATGGTTGTTTTACTACTATAAATGACTATTAATGGATGATTTGGGGGTACCCCTATTTTGAGAAACCATAATATGCCATTTGGGTCGAATGTTGGTAGTACGTCAACCCAAAATGAACCAGTTCTATCCTCACCATTTCGGGCGCTGCCCCAGGGACCCGAAGGGAGTTCCTGGGTCCCTCTGCGGCCTTGCTGGAACGGCGGGTTGCCTTGAGCTTCTGACGGCGAGGTGGCGATCCGGTGGTGAACAACACATGGCGAGTTGGGTCAAGCACTTAACCAACCAACCAATGGTTATAGCTGGTTATAATGGTTAATAATAGGGGTCATAACTAACAATAGTATGGGGGTTCCACAGACAAATGGCTATGGGTCAAGCACTTAACCAACCAATAATGGCTGGTTAATGGTTAATAATAGGGGATGATAAGCAACAATTATGGTGGATATATGCCAACTATACGGCGAGTTGGGTCAATATGAATCATGGATCATGGGGGATAATAACCTACTAATAAGAGGGAAAACCATGGTGACTAATAATCAACCAGCTAATGGGGGATGATAATCACAAATTTCATAGGGAAAACAATGATTAATGATAGGGGAACCAGGGGGACTCAGGGTGAACTGATCCACTCTAAATGGTTTTCATCCATAAATCGTGACAAGAAGAAATGGTTTGTCTCCACAAAGGGGCTGATGATTTGAGAAATACGCACAAAGGTTTATCCATAAGTGCTTCACATTGTATAGTAGCAATGGTGGATACTGAGGTGGTACGCTTTTTCCACAAATGTGTGGCAGCGGACAACTACTGTCAACGGGCTTAATGCTTTCATTATCTTTGTTACAATGAGATGATCCAAGCAGTGGTAGTTGTTTCACCCAGCCACAGTCATTGACAGGAAGAAAACACCGCGATTTTGAGGAATATCATGGTTCCGGGCCAATGCTTTTACGGGGCCAGGGATGTTGCCAGTTGGTTGCCAGACCAAGACATATGACTAGTGACATTTGATGACCTATCAGGTAGTGACTCATGCTAGTGGTTGTGATGATCTCCCAGATGTTGATTTTGATCAGTTTGTATTTGCTTGTCATGATTTCAAGTTGCCGGAGGCACACGTGGCATAGACATGTTGTTTCTCGGCCGATGGGCAACCAAACCAACAACATAGTTGTAGTTGTTTGTGTGTGTGACTGTGGGTTTTTGTTTTGCGCCGCAAGACCTTTTCAGACCATATTTGTTCCACTCATATAA
The DNA here is from genome assembly GCA_009767595.1 of Symbiodinium kawagutii. Lineage (NCBI taxonomy): Eukaryota > Dinophyceae > Suessiales > Symbiodiniaceae > Symbiodinium > Symbiodinium kawagutii. Next base: position 588,145 of record VSDK01012728.1, on the reverse strand, counting down.
GAATTCTCAACAGGTGCGGTTGAAGCTAAGATTTGAATTCACATTCGTTGTTTGCTTGTTTTAATGCCAAGCTTACGGCTCCTACCATGTTCATGTAGGGAATCTAGTGTGCGTGTGTGTTTGTGTTAGTGTCCGTAAAACTCCCAGCAAACCTTTGGTAGCTAGCTCAGTGGCCGTGTTTGTTTTTGTTGGTGTCCCAGCAAGAGATTTTCTGAGAAAATATCCACGCAACCTGCATACTTGGAGGTTGAAACATCCCTTTAGATTTTCCCATCAACAACAAAGTGATGTTGTCAGTTGTTTGGCCAGATTCTGCCCGGATATGGATGCATGTTGATATGAATAACTGACTTTTGTTCACGCAGCATTGCCCAGGCCAGCAAAGCAAAACGCAGCGGAAAAAATGCACCGCAGGATGGAAAAATGGTCTCAGGGTTCTTGTTACAGAAATTCCAAACGTTTGTATCATTCTCACCATCATCATCAGTGTCCGTAAAGTGAGAACCTGAGCCTAAATCAATCAGTGGCCTAAAGAGTTTTCGCTATGCCCTTTTTGGCGCGAGCGCGCGCAGCAACATCAACAACAGCAACCACCAACAACGCGCTGACTTTCCAACTCATCCTGTTATTGTCATTCAATTTTGCACTCGGCCAACCCGTTCGATTTATTTGATCAAAAATGTTTCTTTGATGAAGCATGGATTAACCATAAGTTTCACCATAGTTTCACCATCATCAACCATCTCCATAAGTTTCACCCCTCCGGTTTGATTGTGTGTGGCTGTGTTTTATATGTTTCCGTCCACCTCGTCGGTCTGAGGCATATTGCCTCTGCCACTACGAAGGCAATATGTTTTTAACTCAAACTTTCTTGTTTCAAAATATAAGTTGATGGATTTATTGATCCCTTGCCCATACAACTACTATTTATGCCTTTATTGTTTATCTATTTCTTTGTGTATTTCTGTATGTGTTTGTTTGTTTATTTAGGTGTTTCATATTTATCCATGTATTTTAATATATCTACAGTACATATCAGCAGATAGTGGCATTGCCCGCTGATTGTTGCAAGGATCTTTTTAGCCGTTGGCACTACCTCAGCGGCTGAGGCAGTGGCAGTGGGCCATCCATTTGCTTGAAGAGATGAGGCAGGTTCCACCACGTTCGCCCACACGGATGTGGGGCCCCATTGTGGTACCCCCAAGTGACCCAAAATGTTTGTGTGATCCTTCCCGGAAAACTATGATTGGATGATTGGGACAAGCCTGTGACATGTCGCACATTGATTGGCCAACTGTTTGGGGGATGGAAGAGAAGCGACACGACGCGGGATACAAAGGGAAACTGAGCCAGAGAGCTAGCAACAAACCAACGGGCAAAAACATCGCAAATCCCGTCCAGCAAGCAAGCGAGCAAGCGAGCGAGCGAGCTACCAAGCAAGCATTGTCAAGATAGCGATCAAATTGCCCAGCCACCAGTTCACATTTTTGTGAAAGGATTGTTCTTACTGTTGTTTCCCATCAATGTAGGCTTGTTGTTGGTGAAATGGAACTAGTCTCAGTTTTCTTGATAACTGTTCTATCTCTCGAGTTTTGATGTTTGGCTGGAAATCTGATGATGATGACGATGACGATGACGATGACGAGGATGATGATGACGATGATTATGATGATGATGATGATGATGATGATGATGATGATGATGATGATGATGATGATGATTTTTAAGTGACAAGATGCCACGATGCCATCATTTTCGGACGCACAGCCTGGCCTTCATAGACGTCTCCCCACGAACCATGCGCCTGATTCAAGCATTGTGTCGGGCTTGGAAATGAAGTGATATGTTTTGATACGTAATGTATCGTATGTTTTCTTGCAGGTTTATGAAGTTCTGACCTGAGCAATCAAAATCCCAGTTATTTCTTTGATTGTGCAATAAGCATATGGTTGTACGTTTTTTTTTGCTAGCTTATTGTTTACACTACTAGATTTTCGAGCTGGTATGATCAACTTTTGCTGGCCCCACGGGTTGTTTGCCCAGACCAGACGTGGTGACCTACAATGCCACCATGGATGCCTGTGCGCAAGCAGTGGATCCCAGTGCAGTTGTGGTTTGCTGGTACAGTTCGTCTACAGATGGTGGTTTCTCAAGTCATAGGGAACCCGCAAAATGGTTGGTTTATCAAGAAGCAATGATTAAGATGATTTGATAAACCAACCATTTTGCTTATGATAAACCAACCATTAAGATTGATTACCTGCATAGATGATCAAGAATGCAGGTACACCTATTTTGCGAAGGCACCAACTGAAAAAATGCGCTCAGCTTTCGTGCCAACTGCTCAGACGGAGGAAAACAGCTGCGGTTTGATGAATTGGTTTTCCGGCGGAGCCGCGGCTCCCATTCGTGGCATTCCCTGCAGATATGGCGAGCTGGGGTCAATATGAATCAACCAACTAATGGAGGATAATAATCAACGGTTAACCAAGTAAGGAAATGATAGGAATGATATTATAGGAAACTTTCCTTTTGATTTTCCATTAAACAATTGCAATAATCAACCATTTCATAGATTTCATAGGAAAAACAACGGTTAATGATAGGGGAACGAGGGGGACTAAGGGTTTTGACCCACTGCCATATGGAAAAAGGGCTGAGATCCGGTCGAGCTTTGAGTCATGTGGGTGTCATTGAATCCATGAGGAATGGAAGTCATCATTGTCGTCCACAATGGGAATCAAAACTCCGAAGTCTTTGGCTTGTCAACTCACCAAATATGTGAACCAACATTGGACCAATGCAATCCAATACACTACATAAAATTTTACTACCGTATCAGTACTCACAGTTTGAGGTTATTATCAGGATAACTCAATCAATCAGCCAGCTCTAAACGCAATCATAGCTACATGTTTCAATCATTGCAAGGGACTGACCCTTTTGAGCCTGAGAAATGACGTGTCTGACCCAAGTGACTCATGATTTTGGGTTCAGCCACTAGGTTCTAAAGCTGGGTTGCACCAGTGCGACTGCTCTGATTTTCCCTGGTCCCGGCAGTGTCGATTTATGTGGTTGTTGGTTGTGATCCTCTCCAAGCATTCAATTCTTCAGAGTTCTTTCGAAGCACTACCCTGAACAACCAGAAATTAATTTAACAGACGGATAGATGTAGACGAGAAGTCTCATTCCTAGAAAAACGACCATTTTGGAGTGTGTGGACTTGAAAAGCTACGATCTATCAACTCTGATTGGCTACCATTGGGGGAGTTTCTCAATATTTTTAGGGAAGCCCAAAGATGATTCGTTTACTGTTATAAATGATTAGCAAGCTGGATGATAGGTGGGGGTACCTCTGTTGGCGGACCACCCCAGACCGATTCTGAGGGCCAAGAGTGGCAGCGATGCTTGACGTTGTTTAACGCGCTGCTGGCATGTGATTTTTGTGATTCCCAGAATGGATGACTCGGGATGACAATCACTACTAACCCACCCCCTATTGTGATGCATCAGGATACCCTGTAGCCCAGATAGACTGGTGGAAATGGATCGGCTGGGAGTGATCAACATACAGAAGATACGGATCAACATAAAGATAAAACCAGTTAAAAAGAAAACAAGTTTAGGCCAAACGAGTCAGTTGCAAAAACAATCATCACAGATTTGATATGCGCATTGGTTGAAGGATGGCATGTAGCTTCCTCGAAGGGGTGCCATTCCGGCGCCAGGAGATGTTTCACAGCATTTTGTATCCCAGCATCATCTCCTACAACACCGCCTGGTGCTTAGCCCTGATCAACCCTTGCAGCAACCTGTTTTCTGGACATTGCTTGAGAAGCACCACCAAGATGTTGCTCAATATTGGTAATTGGTTATGAATCTTGTTTATGAACATTATGAACCAATATTCCTAGGCTTTGAAGATTGGTGCGACTTTTTCTTCATTGTTCTGTTCAGAAGGTCATGGAACTGGCAACTGCGGGTGTGTCCAGCATCGGCTGAGGCCATTTCTGCTTGTGAGCATGGGCACGAGCACCCAGAGCCACAGGGAAGCTATGGTCTTGGTCGATGAGTTGACAGGTGTCGCTGGTGCGCTGGTGCTTGTGGTACCTTGTGCTTGTAAAGAATTTTATTTGAATTGTGGTATTTTTTTGATTTGGGGTGGTGAAATTGTGGCTTAATAGATTTTCCACCCTGTTCTTGGTGTACCTTGATGTTTTTTTCGGCTATGGATGCTGCGATGTTGTTGGTGGTGCTGCGGCTTTTGCAGCCAGGTTTTTCTGGCACTCTTGGGCAGGGTCAAGCATGTTGCAATTCATGATCCAAGTGATACAAAAATATACATAGTTAATTATATATTATATACTGAATATTTATATGTTTTTCTTTTTTAATATTTATACTTATAGATATGTATATATGGATTCATGTTGTGGTGTGACTGCAGCACACCTCGGTTCAAATAGGTCCATGGTTGAACCAGAACCCGAGCCATTGGATACCGGTGCTGTTGCCCCTAGGGAAACTGCTGTACCGCGTAGCAGGTGGGACAGGAATTCTGTTGTCATTCCTGTGGAAAGAATCAACCACAGGAGGCTGCCCAACTACGTGGAACTGGCCAACCCAGCTGTGTCAGGGGACAGAGCTGCAGCTTTCCTAGATCGGGAGATCAAGCGATTCTATCAAACTCCTGAGGGCTCTCTGCCCGACATTCGCTGCTACGCTGTCTGGGCCTGTACTGAGAGGTGGCGTCCTGAGGATTTTGCTGGAATCCACTTTGGTATAGGTGAAAGAGCTAAGCGAGGCATTGTGGCATCGAACTGTGGCAAAGAAGAGACTATAGAGTGGGTTGAAACCGAAAGCCTGGAAGAAGCCAGGCGCATCTACATCGCGGACATCGAGAATCACATCGTTCACATCCCGGGCTTCACATATATATATATATATATAAAGACATATATATATATAAAGACATTTACATATATATATATAAATATATATATAAAGACATATATATATATAAAGACATATACATATATATATATATATATTTAAATATATATATATACATATATTTCTATATAAAGACATATATATATATAAGGACATATATATATATATAAATAAAGACATATATACTTATATAAAGACATATACATATATATATATATATCAATATATATATATATATATTTATTTATATATATATATATAAAAACATATATATATATAAAGACATATACATATATATATATATATAGACATATATATATATATATACATATATACGTATCCTGGGTGTTTTGGGGCGCCAAATCTCATCAGGGTCCAGAGTGTCAGCGCGGTTCTCCAGTTTCTGATGGCTTGGATGGGGGACCATAGGTCCTAAGAGCGCAACAGCCGACGAAGTGTGAGGTGGTGTGGGTGACCAAAGTGGTAGCATTGATCATCATTGCGTACGGAAACGTGGAAACGAGTCGCATTTGTAACTTGTCAATTCTGCCTTTTACTTCCCTTCTTTGGTAGTTAACTACCCTGCCCTTCTTTGGTAGTTAACTACTTTGATAGTTGCTATTCCTTCTTTGTAACCAGTCTAATTATCTAATTCATTCCCGTCTTTGCCTTCCGTTTCGCGTATCTGGTACTCGTAAGAAACTACCTGCCAGCCCGGATCATCCCGGTAGCTGCTTTGGGTCGCGCTGCCCATGTTGCCATTTTGCTGCTTGGATTTGTGGCGTTGACCATGGTGCAGGAATAAACATGGTGAATAGTGAATAGTGGTGATATTGGTTGCTAATGGTTAATCATGGTCAAATAATGGTTCATTATGGTTGACAACAATAGTGGTTAATTATATGAAAATGGTTGCTCATGCTTTCAATGATTTCGGGACAATTATTTGTGAGTCATTTGGTTAACCGAAATGGTCGATGATGCCCAACCATCCATTATGGGAGCACCACTTCATCAACCACTGCAACCAATAGAACCAATGATCCACTAGCGGTAATTGGTGATTGTTTGGTTGTTATGCCATGCGATTACAGTAACCAACATTTACCATTCTTCACCATTCAAAACCATCATGTTTACTATTGTCAACCAGTATTTGCCATGATGAAGCGTGATTTATGACACCATATATACTATCAGTAGGCCTATGGCGGTGGCCTATGGTTAACTATGAAACGTTTGCAGATCACCAAGGGTTGACACCGGTGCAACGTGGACTTCTCAGGCCGTGGACGGTGGTTTTGGATTTGCTGAAGGATCTCAGACAACAAGGCGTGGCGGAGCAGCTGTAACGATGGTACCCCGTGAGAAAGCAGCAGTGGGCGGCCCGTCATTCTCCGTCAAAACGTGGTATCGGTACATCGGTGTGATCATCGGTATATCCAACAAGAAAAGCTTATTTGATATGGATATACTATTTTAGCTTATCATGTGGATATACTATGTCACTGTGTTGTTCCTCTATCATCCCCTTAGATTCCATTGACACCTCAAAGAAGATGGTTTGGTAATGCACCATGGAGGCTCCAGCGCTCATGTGTCGGTGGAATGAAATTCATCAATCAAATGGGGGTTTCTACAGACAAATGTTCAACAAGATATTTGCAGATCTTGTGATAGAGAGACGACGCGTGTTCTGGTCGGGCTGAACTTCGACTTGACGTTTTCCATGATGATTCACACGTCTAGACTAGAGGTTGTATTGGCCTTGCAAAACTGTAACCTAGCCATGACCACAAAGGACTGGTTCATACCAAGCTGGCTGGTGGTTTTAAACATGTACTATTTTCCCTAATTAGTGATTATTAACAAATGGTTGCTTGACTTGCGCCTATTTTTCATGACGGGGTGGTTGTTCGCACCACCAACCAGCAAGCCGAATTGTGGATGAACATCCCAACAACGACAGGGGCCACCAGCATCCACCAGGCTTGAAGGCACGTGCTGACACAGTGACTGCGGCCATGGCAGCCCTGAGCAAGGCGTCCGGAGATGGGGCGGTGCCTGGTTTCAGTGCGGCCCCCGGTACTTACAGCCACCGGCAGCTGTGGATAGTCAATACGCAATCAGATGTCAGGGTTACTGACAGTTATGAACGATTTATAATGGTTTATAATGACGGTTTATACATGTTAGTAGTAACAAATGATGGTTTGTGTTGGTCAATGATGCTAATGATGCTTACAGTGATGATGTTTGATAGTGATGAATCCAGGTGAAGAATGGTGAATGAGAGATCAAGCTATGAATAAACTTCACCACACATTCAATGAATCTTGCTTTACCATCAAATGTGGAGGGGAATTATTGATGTGGGTCTCCCATGGCTTGGCTTGGGGTCAGGATCTGCGAAATCATAGCTCATTTAGAACACCTAGATCATACTTTCGACAGCCCCAAGGTCAAGACAATGTGAGTGATTTTGATATCTATACATGTGTTTGTGTTTGTCTAGCGGGTGTTGTGGTAGTCGTTCTTTTTGCTTAGATCAAATCCATGAAAGGTGGTGCCCCTCAATGGGGAGAGTGAATTAGGGCGACCGCACAGCTATGGATGTAAGAGTACTGTACTCGTACGCGATCGTACACATATAGTTCTCTCGCGTGACATACACAGAAGCAATGTTCATCTTGGCCGAACATTTCGGAGCAAAGGCCGTCAGAAAATGATGACTCCTAGTGCCCAACAATCCATAACAATCCAACCAATTAGGGACTTCTCTTGGTGGGTGGGGAAACTGTTTTCGCTTCTATATTGTCACCATTTATGCGCACGCCAAGTTGGTGACATGTTGACGGGGTATGCTAAAGAGTTCTCTGCCAGGTTTTGTTCCTAACCCAAAACGTGGTGGACTCCCGTCTCGGTTTTTTTGGGGTAGTCAAACCCCTACGTTTTCATTGCAGTAACGGAAAGTTCTTGGAACAAGTTTTCTTGAATCTCTCCAACACCTTCAATTCTCCTCGATTCTCGAGCCTGCGCCGCCGCGAAATGAAGCTGGCTACGCTACATAAAGATCCATAAAGAACTGTCCAGTCAACAACTTATTTCATGAGTACATGGCAAGAATACTGCCATACCTCAGTGCAAAACTTGCCATTTTACCCCTAGCTGCTGTGCTTCAGAACCTTCGAACAGGGCTATTGAGAACAACTATTTTACAGGCTTGTTCGTCATGAAGCGTGTTTTTTGTTCTTAGGTAAGTTGCTTTGGTAGATCAATGATTCATTAACTACAACAAGCAGTTTTTTGTTCATTTCGTTTAACACTTGAGTAATGATTTCTGCACTCCCACGAGATTTACCTTCTAATGAACTACAACCAGCAGCTTTGCTTTTTTTCATACTACCACAAGCCATTTGGGTTATTTGGTACTTTAAGCCATTGATAGACCACTGGTAGTATGGTAATCTTTAACCATTGGTAAACCACTCCCATTTGCACGGTGAAGGCCCCTGCTTGTTGGTATCCAGTGAACCTACGAAGCTTGCGCCAGGCTCAACAGAATGCTTTGGCGCTGAAACTGTGGCTGCTCAGCGACAATTCTGATTGCTAATAGTATAGGAATCTCTTGCTTCATCAGATAGTTATGCATTCGTCATGCTTATGCTTGTGGATACTTAATAAATGTTGATTACATGGTATCAGGAGTAGAACGGTTCATCGAACTGTGATTCTGCCTCTTCATGATTATGTTTCCATATGTTTCCTACTGGTTGAGTATAATTATATAGGATCAGGAGGATAACCTGTAATCAGGGTTGATAATGCAGCGTTGTGAGTTGCTACCTTGAACAATAGAACCGGTCTTGGAAATCATTCCTTTGAGTCACAAACGTCAAGGTTCTGGCGCGATAAACGTCAGACAACTGATCCCAGCCACATGATGTTTCCCTTGGCTATCAACCATGGTCAATCACTATCAGATACATGGTTAATCATTTATATGCTATGTCAGCAATGGTTAACGGTTAATCACTATGGTTATTGGATATAACAAACGGTTCACTATGGTTAATCAATCGCGAACTATCAATGCTTATGATTAATTACCATGTTAATTTTGGTCAATCACTTTGGGTAATTACCATGTTAACTATATAGTATATAGTTATATGATCACCTTCGTAAATGGCAGTGGGTCAAAATCCCGTACCCCTGGTTCCCCTATCATTAACCATGGTTTTCCCTATCATTATTGGTGGAAATCCCCCATTGGTTGGTTGATTAATATGGACCCATAGCCAAATCACTATGGTTATACAATGGTCCGTTCTTGGACCAACCCCTCCTGTGAATCGCTCCTCTCCGACCACTCACATTGCATCGGTCGTCCCATGGCTGCCCCAGGTCCCGTGCGGCCTTGCCACGGAAGCACGGCTTCACACCTGCCAGGCGCGGTGCAAAAAGCAGACGCGGCGGTTGGTCAATGGAAAGGTTGGTGAACCAATTCACTAGGGATACCCAGGGATTTATAGCCGTTAATAGTTAAATCTGGTTAATTAACAATAGGGGATAAGAAGCAACAATGACAATGATGGTTAAACAACTACCGGTTGGTGGTTTCAAGCATGTTTTGGTTTCCCTATTGCTTATTAACAAATGGTTGGTTGACTTGACCGATATGTTTCGTCGGGGTTGAAACAACTAACCCGTAGCCATTTTGGCTCAAGCAATCTTTGGCTCAAGACTCTCAGGTCTCAAGGGAGTTGAATCGCGTCCCCACTGAGAACATGGACCAGGATCTGCAGCAGGCGATTCTCGAGAGCCTGATGGAAGCTGCAAAGGTAAATAGCTGATTAACCGGCTTACAACTAGGGGGCTTCACCTTCTATGATGGGGAACTTCTCCCAGAAGCGAATGCGCTTCAGTCATTCGAACAGGGCGAACTGGCGCGAGAGCAGCCAAAGCCGTGAAGGCGCCATGCTGGTCGCAGGGCCGGGGAGGAACAGGCTCCCCTGATGATTTAGGGATGATCGGGGAGATTTGTTGGTCCCGCCAGGACGTGCCCTTCGTCATTTTGGACAACGGCCCCTTCGCCGCCTGTGAGATGGGGACGCATCCCGTCCGCGTCGAATGAATTGCAGTCTTTTCGCCATGCATGGCCCAGCCGTCTCGAGGTTCCAAGGCGACCGCTCCACGTTGCGGCCTGGAGACCGCGTCGAGGTCGAGGTGCCGGGGAGGGTGAAGCAACCGTTGGAACGAGTGGCGAAGAAAAAAATACAAACCAGCATGAATTGGTATCATTGGTAGCCAGTTATTTTCGGGCGATCAAAAAAATCGTCATCGCGCACATCAATCATTTACCATCCTTCAAGCCCCTTTAACCATTGGAAACCAATGAGTTTTCGCCGGCAGTCAGTGCGCTATGGTGGCAAGAGATGACGAAGAGCTGCCATGGGAGGAGCAGTTCCCAGAGGGAGGAATGCCAATCGACCATGGCATCCCTCCCTCCATTTTGGGTGGTGCCTGCCCACTGCCGGCGCCAAAGGGTGGCAGCGGCGCCTCCGTGACACAGGCGCCTGGGATAGGCTGATCGAGGCGCCGATGCGATGCCGCGCAGAAGAACTGACTGTCACACTGGGCCGCTTTGGCATTCACGAGCTGGATTTTCACTGGCTAGCAAGGGTGACCACCTTGTCTGCTGAGGACCGGTCAAACACCCCTGCTTCAAGTTTTTCGCCTGAGCTATGGGCTGTGTTAAACGCTTTTGCCAGGTCCCCCGGACCTGTTGCTATTGTATCTGGCAACAAAGCGGTTGTTGACGTGACCAATCACTTGATCAAACATGCTGATGTGCCACGAGAATGGTCCCACCGTTCATGGTGGTTGTTCTTGCTCACCTTGCTTCTAAGACGGAACGCTTTCGTCCCCACCCCATTGTCTTTAGTCTGGTGCCCCTCGCATATAGCAGACAATTGTTTGGGGCCGCCCGAAATTTCTTACCGTGTTTTTTTGCGACATATTTGTTTTGAAAATGCGATTATGAATTGCGTTGCAAATAATCATGCGAAACTGGCTGCGCAGGAACAGGGGAAACACAAACACCAGTCACTCCTGTCTTGTTGTGGCGACAATGGCCTGCTAGAATAGGGCACTTGGTCTCTACGCTGGAGCCCACCGAACCCTCGGAACTCTTTCGCAGGAACCCTGTATTTGGTTGTCCATTGATTCACCCATCGATTCCTTTGCTAGAGTTCTGCCTAGATGGTCCTGGCGCCAGACAGGTGTCTTCCAGAGTTTGATTGGCTTAGAGAGTCCCCAGCGCGGGCTTCCAACGAACTTGTCTCATGGTGGTTGGATTGCAGTAGCAGAAAATTCATCCGGATGCTTCAACTTCGTTGATGGAATTGGCTTTCTTGGCTGCTGACATGAACCTTAGGCTTGAAGGAAGCAACGCCTATTCTTCAATTGCAACTTGCATTCGTAAGGTTATCCATTTCTTCAACCGTAAAAGTGCTTTGCCCATCACACCTGGATCAATTGTCCGGAAAATGAAATGCAACGGTAGAAAGCATCGGAGTGGCCTTGTGCTTGGTGCTGAGCCGCTGTTTTGTGCAAGAACCATATTAACGTGCGAGTTGCAGTTTCGTGGATGTAGACTTAGTGAATGGGATTTCTCCCATTCAGGGCTTCTAGAGTTCGCTTGCTTTTGGTTTGAGTTTGAGAAGTTCCCTGTGCATGCAGTTTGCCTGTGTTAGCGCGGAAGTGCTGATGCAGTCGTCACGTGGGTGAGTCGTGGACGGGCCGCAGGGGAGGAGAAACCACTAACCAGATAAGCAAGTTGCTATTAAGCAATTCAACCAAAAATAGAACTGTTGTTTCTTAATAGCAAATTGGTTAATCATCAATAACTGGCTGATGAGTAACTAATCCTAAACCATGGTGAATTGCTGGTAACAATGTTTCATCCATGTTTGATTTTCAAGATTTTGATTATTTTTGATGTGGGCATACCGTGTTGTCAACATGCATGAATTGCAGGCATGGATTTATCAATATGGGGTTGGTTCAAATGGATTGAAACCATGGTTAACAACCATCAATCGCCAACCGCGATTTGCAACCATCTATTTGGTGAATTTATATTTACAATAATGTGAACGGTCAATGATTAATGTAATGGTCAAGATGCGCTGCTAGAACTGTCAACGGCCAATGGTTTATAGCCAACCAGGGGGTGATTTTGGTTTTATTCATGGTCCATGGTTGATCTAACGGGCAATATTTCTGAATGATTGCTGATTATTGGGAAAAACAATGAATGATGGCAAACACTGGTGGTCAGTGGATTGTCGCAATTGCAGTTGATGTTGAGTAATATTTAGTTCTCGATTCAAACATAGCCAATTGTTCATACCAGCGAAACGGATAGTTGCGTGGATTTGTTTCCAGTTTTAAAAAACGCAATTGTTGGCTAATGATTTTGATGACACTTGGTGACTGCTGGCTCATGTAGAAATTCTAAACACAAGTTTTTGACGAGGAACCATGGATGATTGTCAGCTGATATTCATCTTTACAAGTAACTGCACTTGATGTTTTATAGCCGCAAGTTGTGTTTCTCAACAATATGGTCCTTGGTCAACATCAGCAGGTTGCTGCTGCCTGAAATCAGCTTACAAGTGTGGCGGTATGACAGTGATGCTGCGGGACTACGCGCTGCAAGAAGCAGAAGTCTTGTCCAATGGATGATTTGGAGACACGGTTATCGAAACACATCCTGAAGGACCTTGTGAAGCTTCCATTTGAGGTTCGTTCAAGAGGATATACGACTCCATGGTTGCTGTTGATCATCAATTGGGTATGGCATCATCATCCCAAAACTAGGTGGTTTTCTACCAAAAGTGATTATTTCAGTAGTTTCTTCCTTGCCCTATGTTTCAGGCAGGCATCAGCAGATGTGTGAATGCCAGCGAATGTTTCTGGGTTCTGGGGTGGTCACTACAGAGTATCATTAGCTGAAATGAGTTCACAAACACTTGATTTGATTGACTTGCACTGATTGTACATCACCCGATAACAACCCTCATATTGTGCAGTGAAGTCAAGGCCGACGTAGCCCTATACCAAACGCATGCCAGCCATTTACCAACCACAGCCTCCTATCCAGGCAGATGCTGCTTGCATACAACACGGCCTTGAACGCCTGCGTCTGTGGCCCCGGTTGTTGTCCAATCTCGGGGTCGATGAGCTATCAAGGTCACCTGGTTGATTAGGAATGCGTGATGATGCTTATAGGGGAAACAATTACTCATACCAACAGTCATCAACAACCAAATGATTAGCTATAAAGACCAATCATATGTAGGTATGGAAAAAACTTGTGCCAGCAATACTGATCAATGACTGTTTGTTCACGTGCGAAAAAAACTATCACATAACAACCATTAACAACCATTTATGGATTTGTTACTTGTTGGTGAATAATTTCCAACAATAATCCAGTCGCTTGTCAATATGTGATTGTATTGAAGTTGCATCGAGTTTGTTGTCATCCCTGGATTGGGAATTGCGATTTTCACGAAGGAACCTGACTTCAACTGACGAGTTGCGGTCACGGTTAGTTTGATATCCTCACGAACTGGAACCTCAACCAGCTGGAGAATTTGCCAATCCAACCCAAGCAACCAGTTTCATGGCTGTTTTTGGTAGATCATGGGATCAGCAGCCATTTCCGTTGAGCAACTCTACTGCTGCAAATGTTAGTTCCCTGTTTTGAAACAATATGGCAGCTAATCCCCTATTGTTGCTAGTTAGTCTCAACTTATTCTTGCTAATGTAGTTTTTGTAAAGTTATCGTTGCTAGTTTTATCAATTATATCATCACGTGATTGTTGACCACCCCCTTCTTTCCAAAGATGCTGTCATTTATTTATTTATTTGTGACTAAAGAACTGCCGCTTGCTGGAAGAATCCGAATGCTCAACCGGTATTTTTTTGGCACTGCTCCTTTGCAGATTACCCTTGAGGCAGGGCACAATTAAGCTGATACTATTGTAGGATCAGATTGCCGGCTGAACAAACGGACCATTTTTGGCACACTGTGAGTGCACTGCTAGTGGGTTCATCAACCACTGCAGCTGGTGAAGTTGACGATCATGGCCCTGAGTTGGTTCCTTCTCCACTAGTTCCTAGTTCCTTCATCATTCAGAAAAGTTTCCTTCTTATGCACTCGTTGATTGAAAAAGTAAGCCACCATCCCGCACCGAACTGGCAACCACTTGGGAATTCGTGACGTTTCCAGGCCAAAGGTCACTTCTGGGTTCACAGCCTGCAGCTGTTGGAGGAGATGCTGTTGGGGCGGCTCAGGAGATGTGGAGATTTTGGTCAAAGTTGGACAGGGTTCATGGTGAATGGCTGCTGGTGAAGAGGTTGTTGCTTGGTCACTGGCTGGTAAGGGTCACGAACAAAATCATGATTTGCATGTTAGAGGTGAACATGAATCATGTATGGTTGAGAACGGTGAATGATGCTGCGTTGTGGTGGTTTGTCATGCTTACTCATGAACAACGACGTTGAAGAACATGGTAAACATTGACAACCATTGACTTGCAATGATGCTGACTATACACGGCTAATCATCGTAGAAATCATGCTTGACAATGGCCAGTGGTAGTCAATGATGGTTCACGAAGCTTAATGGATCACAATTTTATGAAATGGGCCGTTCTCAAAATATGAGACCCCTCCAAGTCATTCAGTTTATCAACTTTCGTGGTAATACACCAACCATTTCCGGAGTTCCTATTTTGCGAACCCCCCAAGTGTTCATATAAACCAGATTCAGATTTGATAGCAAATGTGTGGCATGCAGCCCACCCCAAAGAAACGGCCAAGAGGCTGCCAGAAACGTTTGGTGCTTTGATGAGGCTGTTTTTTTAGTCATGCACTAGGAACATCAACCTGGCGATTTCTACTACTTGTGATTAGTCATGAACCTTTGATCAGCAGGAGTGTGATTGGTGTGAGTGATGATTATGTTCATCATCATTGTATGATTCTTATCATCATATTACTTTCATATATCGGCATTTATCATTGCCATGAACCATTGACAACTCATGCTGAGCTGAGGAACAGTTTCTATAACTATGACTATATGATAATTATGTGTTGTAATTATGTAGGACCTTTAAGCACTAGTATTCATGGTTGTAGATGGTGTGTGCGTCTTTTTCACTCGGAACCATTTCACCATAGCCATTAAGCGTTAACAACCACTGATTCTCACACGATTAATTATTCAGTACCAATCATGATCATGATTCTTCAAGGGCACAACTCTCATAAACAAGCCCAGAGCTGGTGCATATAGCTAGGACTTACATTTACTAAGCATTTAGAACCAGTAATTGTGTGTGTAATTATAACTTTTAGTCACTATTGTCAATAACCATTAACTAACAGTTCCTAAACTTTTAGTAACCATTGTCAATTAACCAACTTTTAGTCACCATTGTCAATTATTACTGTACCCATTGTAAAAGTGACCATGCCAGCAATGATGGAGGGACGTCGCTGGTGATCGGCTGGTCACCACACTCGGCGCTGCGGCGCGATTCGGCGCTGCTTAACGAGGTCTCCGGATGAGGTCTCGTTCAGTGCTGCGCTTTCGGTGCCTTGGCGGAGAAGTGGGTGGATGAACCCGTGGTTGGGAGGGAGGCCAGGAGCCCAGGGCTATCCCGTTCTAGCCCTTTACAAGGGACACGATTTGGAGCTACCAGGGCTGGTGTAACCAGATGGTAGCTAACCATGTGCTGAAGCCAAGGTTCAATGAGACTGAAGCAATGCATGGCTTGACGATGGCCAAGCAATACTCAGCGATGATTGGCCAAGGGTGACTGATTGTAAAGCACTGGTTGACTACTGTCAATGATGATTGAGGATGATGGTTCTTCAACAAGAGTGACGATAATTAAGCAATGGATAGGCGATGATTAAGCATCGTTGATGATGGGTCAATACATGTTGAAGGACCAACAGCAACGGGGAATGCACCTATAATCTCTTTGGTAGATGAGTACCTGGCCAGGATCATTTTCCAGATAGTAAATTCCAAATGCCTCAGCACTTCAGGATAGATCATGTATACTAATGTATACAGCAAGTAAAATTGTAAGGGAGAGAGGTTGTAGATATGATCATGCTTTGAACTTCTAACCAATCGATTCACGGTCAAACTATAGATGGTCTAGACCCATCACCCATGTCATCTCGGACTCTTGTTGAACTTGTTGTCTATTTGCTGGTGTTTCGTTTCAAGATGCATTGCTCAGAGCATTCCTGGCGAGTGCAGTTTATAGAAAACGAAACTGGACTGGACAAGTCGATGGGTGGTTGATGGTGTATGCCATGCTTGGATGTTCATTCATACGAATTGTTAAAGACATTGCTTGCTGTACTTTGTCAGAAGATGGAAAGAACGCAGCGGATTGCAATCAAGTGAGCTACCAAAATCCTACACTAGATAGGATGACTCTGTAGATTGTTGATGAGCCACTTATCCCACCTACTTCAGGATATGGACCATCACCAATGCATTGGCAACCTTTGTGTTTCTTTGCTGTTGATAGTCATCAACCGTAGATAGCATGATTCAGCATCATGATTCTCAGCTACCAATGCAATTATGAATTGTTGATTCGATCGTTGATAGTCACCTATCACTGTTGTGAACCATCAATTTGGATTACCGTCAACCGAGAAGTATAATCAACCACAATCAACCAGTACCCCCTAAAGATCCACAAAAGAGAACGGTTTTTGGCAACACAAGTTGTGGCATTGTCAAGCGACAGCCGGCCATGGGCGAAGTGAAATCTAGCAGTTGTGCTGCTGCTATTGGGTGCTGGTGGATATCTCCCAGTAGTGATTGCTGGAATAGAGGTTGGTTGCTGGTACATCCCAGTTTGTTGCATGACTGACTGCATATATGGCACATGGCATAAACATGCAGGCAGATAGACATCTACACATTTCCCACGTATGGTCGCTAACGATTGCTGTCCCCAGGCTTGCGCCAAAGGCCAGCAATGGTCCCAAGCCTTACAGCTGATGCAGGACAACCAGTGACGGCCAGCGGGACATGGCTGCCGTTTTGCTGGGATACTGCAATCCAATGGCACCCTCCCGTGGGAGGGTCTATGTATGCCTATGTTAGTTTCCAGCAGGATCATCTATACCAAAGATCCGGTTGCTCATTGCGGATGTTCAAAAATGATTGTACCTGGTGGAGGATCACGATGACCCCATCCACACCGTGAAACCTGCTTCGTCTCTGATGCTGGTCATGGCTGGTCAACATACAGCTGTACATCCGAATGCCGCAACTTGCCAGCAGCATGCCTCGAGGCCTTGGTAGGTCTAAAGCAGTAGTATCTCCAGATTTTTTTTGCAGATTCTTACAATTCATATCTTGCGGACCATGACAGCAAAGGCTGGTATAATGCGCAAATATGCGCAACAAATTCTTTACCCTGAAAAGAACGAATCTTGACCCCAAAGCCTAAAGCCAAAAAAAAAGCTCTAGTTACAGATAGTGACTTGATCGAAATTGTAAACGTCTCAATAAACTATCTTTATCCAGGACCTTGAAAGATGATGGAGTCGAAATTGAATGTTTGTGCGTTGTACATTTCGGATGTTCTCGCCGCCGGACCAACCAACTAACTTGACAAGCCTTTTCAGTGAGTCCGGTTGATCTTGGCACAAAGGGAGTTCATGTGAGTTCACACATTTCCTTTCACGAACTGAACTATAATCATTGCCCTCGCTGATTGAAATGCCAGGTCCCATCTACTGGCTGATTACTTGATGAGTGACCAACATTTTAAGCTTGCGGAATACTGGTATGACCCTGTTTTTCGGTGATTCAAATTGTTTTGTGATTATTTCCAGCCGCAGGTCCGTCCGTCTACCAACCTTAAATTGTACAGGCCAAACTCATTGCAGAGTCTTGGCGAATAAATTTGACACAGTACTCGGGGTAGATCAGTCAGTTTGTTTGTCGTGATTGCCAGCGTTTTGCCAATTGCATCCAAAACAAAATGGGGAAGAGGGCAACAAATCTTGCAAAACCATTTGTCAGTTGGTTCTTGCAACTTGAACTGGAAATATCCACATCAACCAGCGATTCGGAGTGGACCGCTAGCTACTGCTGGTGTGTCACAGCCAGGATCTCAAAGACAGATCTCTGCAGATGAACACGTTTCTGTGCAACGCGGCGTCTCATCTTGCAACCTGGGACGGGGAGGTTATGGCAGCGGCTGGAACCAGTGCAAGCACGGCCCCAGGCTGAGACCCATGGGGCCTGCAATCCAAGCGTTGTAAGGAAGTACGAAATGCTGACATTTCTCGTGTGCCCACCAATCCGAGATTTCAAGTGTTGACGAGTGATGTTTCAGCATTTTGTACTGGCACATCTATTGAATAGCATATCTATTTGACGCGTGATGTTTCGCAATTCCACCGGGGGTGCGCCTACGGTGAAACCTCAGGACTATCTGATACCATGATGTTTCAGCATGTCGTGTTCCAGCCATCAGTGACTTGCGGCGTGGTCAAACTCCCATGCCGCCATGCCAACTGCTCCTGGCTTGAGATAAGCAACCCCTCAGCTGATGCAGCTTCAGTGGCGCTCCTGTTTCCCTAGCACTGCTGGGGTGTCTTGTGGTCCTTGGTAGCACCCACAATTTTGCAGTAGCACTTGCCCCTTGGTACATGTTTTGTTGTCCTGAAGTGAAATACCTGCTCATTGAACAGGCGGATTGTCTACCTTGAGGCGGATTGTTGATGCTGACAAAATGTATTATGGTCATGGTGGAAAGTCGTTGGGTTGCGTGTGCCTCTTAGACATATCGGATTCCAGGAAAGCTCGGCTGGTACCCAAGAAGAATCAAGTGCTCTTTGTAGATTGTTGGCGGTGTTCAACCGATAATCGTTGTAAGGATTCATAAATTACAACTTCACCTTTGTTGCCACCTCACGTTACGTTGGATGCTGGGGGGCTGTCCGAATCAATGATTGACAATGTGTTGTCCAAGCTATATCTCAACTATTTTGGGAGGCTTGAATTAATGTCCCATCCGCACCAACTGTATACCAACTGTTGACCTTTTGCTTGCTGAGACCATGTGTATATTCATCGTTGTACCAAAAATATTGCCTCCACGTTTAAGCACCTATGAAACTCTTAGCACATTTTTGCACATGATTTGTTCAGCACCTTACATCAGTGTTTGCTGTTCACACGTGCATCCTAAAATAGTTGACTGACATAAAAGCTATTATTTGTACATATCACCATTATACCATGAACCACCTTGATTAACCATCAATGAACCATCAAAGAACCCTCAATGAACCAGGACCTACCAGTACTACTGACTATTGGATACATACAGGAATAGTATTCTTAATACGTGGGAGTTCTTTTAGCATCCCACTTTCGATGTAAAATAAGGTACAGCCATCATCATCCACTGAATTTGTTTATCAACCGGTCATTGATGATAATTCACAAAACTTGATATGACAACCAATGTGACCATCAACAGTTGTGATCTTATACCTGGAAGCTTACAAACATGCTCAATAACCAATACTGATGAACCAACAATGAAATCAATTGGTTCAATAATGATGATAACCAATAATAATGACAAACAATGATGATGAACCATGCTCAATAACCAATAATAAAGTCAATCATATTTGACCAGTAGACCAGTAAGATCTGTTAGCCAACGATTATTCACCAACCACGGAGTCCCAAGGCCATGGATGCTTACAGCCGATGTGCTCAGTGGCAGGCTGGGTTCCACTGGATAGGGTGGAGGGTTGAGTTGACCGAGCCTCAACCGCAGGTGTTCGGCCATCGTTCATAGTTCAATTGGATTGGTTAACCATAGGGTGACAGGTTGGTGTCAAGCATTGTTGTTGTTTGAATGAGTATTGACCATGGTGAATGTCATTTCTCGACCAACGGTTCTTCACTGATGCTGCAATTGATTATGGTCAAAATCATGTCGTAACTTTAATGAAAAACCATGGTTCATGAGTAATTTCTTGATTAATGGTTATTGACGAATAATTCCTAACCTATCAAGCAACAGTTATTGTCAAACTGTTGTTGGATAATTGATACTTGCATTTAGCTTGCGGTTGCAAGTCATATGTTTGGAATGTTGAACCAAAATGTCCACCGGACATTTTGGCTCAAGCCCGCTTGTGTGAGACAGTGTTCCACTGGTATTGAAAAACCAACCCCCTGTACCTCACACTTGCGGTATCATGGCGAGCTACTCTGCTGCCGCTTC
>VSDK01012728.1:488536-557378 GCA_009767595.1 Symbiodinium kawagutii | reverse complement strand
ACATCTTTCCCCAGGTGGACTGGGGCTTCGTCTTCGTTGACGACTTTTGTTGGCTCCTTCGCCAAACCACATCGGGGACGATGGCGACGGCCATTCTGGCCACGCTCATTGCATTGGGCACACCGCTCGGCTGGAAGAAAACCCACTTGGCTGAGATCAACACATGGCTTGGCTTTGTGGTTCACCCGAACATTCCCCAGGTTCAAATGGCGGCTCCGAAACATGTCATTGTCATGGAGCTCCTCACCCAACTCATCGAAGACAAGGTGTTCACTGCCAAGGAGATCGAGAAAGCTTTGGGCCGGATCCAGTGGGCCACTGCAGTTTGCCCATTGACCAAGAGCTTGATGCAACCCTTTTGGGCCTGGAAGATGGCTGTCACGAGCTCAGGTCGACCGCCAAAGTTCGTCCGGCTCTTGGCTCTCTTGCTCCAACACCTGTTTACCAGACCATACAAGCAACTCTCCCCCTACTTACCCAAGAGCACGTGGTGGGGGTGCAGTGATGCAAGTGCCTCCTCGGAAGGCCAGGCCTTCATTGGGGGCTGGCTTTCCAGCCAACCTGACCCTGGTAAGGACACTGTTTGGTGGTTCCACATGGAGATCACACCACAGGACTTTCCTTGGGCCTTTAAGGAAGGGGATCCCAAGAAGTGGATTGCAGCCTTGGAGCTCTTTGCCACCCTGATACTTTGTCACTCCATGCTTGACCACCAAGGCCATACTACATCCCATGTTCGTCTGCCGGTTGGCAGTGACAACCAAGGTAATGTCTTTGCTCTCCTGAACATGGCTTCCAAGAAGCCCCATACAGCCATCCTCCTCATGGAGCTAATCTTGACATTGCACACTTCAGGCAGCTCCCTTGCTCCATCTCATGTTCCTCGTGAACTCAATCAATGGGCAGATGAACTCACACACACCGACTTTGTGGGTTTCAATTCTTCACTTCGCATCGATGTGAAGGCATACTTGGCAAAACTTTTGCTCGTCCCACGACTACGACCTGATGGCCAAGTAGATTTCACCGATTCTTCCACCCAAAACCCCGGAACCGGGTTCGGTGGACTGTCCTGTTTCCCTTGGTTGAGGCCCCTATCAGGAGCCTCTGGCCCTGAGAAAGGGGCCGACCAAAAGTTTTGTACAGGATAGGTGGGAATCTCGACCTGGCACACACATTAGGTCAGGCGGGATACCAAAACTTTTGGAACATAAAACCTGCAAGGCAGGTGTTCGAAACCCAGACACAAGGGAACCAGGACAAACTGGCACCAATCCACTGCGAAAGGAAAAGAGAAGGAAGGATTGGTGCATAGAGTCTGTCCTGATGTCAGTCAACTCTCTCTTTCTTGATCTGGCATTTTTTCACACTTACATACATTCATTATTATCCTGACATTACATGCCATTATTGAACAACAATCATTCCGCAACTCTTGTGGAACTAATTGTGTACAGCCTTCCTCAAACGAATATCATACACACGTGTATAATACTCGGACTACCTTCATTGTATCACCTAAAATCAAACAGTCTGATGCTTTCCATTCCGCACCAACTATTCAACCATTTGATACCACATAACAATTATTCTTTGCTGGTAAAATAGTTGGTTCACAAATGTTATCAATCCTAATAATTAGTCATAATGTAGTGATATATCACAATATAATCGGAAAAAAATCCGAAATTGATGTATTTTGAACGGTGTTGCGGGCGACTCGGCTGATCTCCCGGAGGTGTCTCTGAGCTTCTTGGACGACATGCGCCAGCAGGGCCATGAGCCGCAGAACCGAGCTGGAGAGTCTACCGGAGCTGCCAGGGTTCGAGAACTGGTTCCAGTGAAGGATGGTGATGGATGGTAAGCGACCATGGTTACGGACGGTGAATTGTGAGGGATTATGGTTGATTATGGTTGATTGATGTTACTTGATGATAGATAGTTCTTCATGTTGGTTGGTGGTTAGGAATGGTTAGCGAGTAGTTTTAATAGTTGTTGATTTAATGTTTGGAATAATGGCTAATAAGTGATGAATCGTGGTTGATTCATGGTCACAATAACGGTTCATTAACGAATCATTGATTTATGGTTCAGAATGGTTAATTGATGCCGAATGACCACAGTCTTGATCATGATTGAGCGTGCCTAGTTAAAAGTGAACGAGTCGGTATAATGGCCAATGATTTTAGTGGTCAGTGATGGAAAGTGGATTGTTGCTGTCATTACTCTTTTAATTCTGGATAGTGAGCATCATTGATGACGTTTCACAGAACGATTATATATTTCTGGGTGATCTTTGGTGAAGATCCCAAAAAGCTCAGGCAAAAGGAAAAGCAAGAGCTACAGCGCATGTGAACCTTATGACCGAGTCAGAGACGGAGATCAGCAGTGTGACATCGATGAGCAGTACAGATGTGAGTGATGTGAGCAAGGAAGACTGAAAGAGCTGCTGGATCCATAGGACAAAGTTCCACACAGTTCCTTCCAAGAAAGTGCACATATATATCCACATTTCTAGTTGCATGCACATATGCACATATGTTTTTAGAATTGTTTACATGCCTACAGGCATTTACACCTGCATCGGAGAATTCGTGTATATTAGGATATGCGCTATCTATGTTGGGTAATCCCAGTTGAGAGAGTTAAGAAGCACCAAGTCGCAGAAACAACCAGGAACATGGCAATTTCCAATCATGATTAGGTCACTATTCATGGCTCGGACTTTTCCAGTCAGCTTTGTTGGATTGCCGAAGGTACTGACAGGAATAGTTGTTTTACCATACCACTAGAGACCTCAGTTGGTTCGCATGAATTGCAAGTGTTTGGCTCTGAATTTCTTGTGGTTTGGAGAAATTTCCCGAAATTCCCAGCCACTGAAATGCTTAAATGCTGATGTTTGTAGACTTTGGGTAAGTCATGAGGAAGAAACCATCCGATTTTGGGTCTGATTGTTTTTGGGCCATACCAGTTATACCAGTGTGATTCTTGAAAGCATGTGCATGATTATGCACGTTTGCACGAATGGCATTTCTCTAGGTGCCACTTGAAACTTTTCACAGAATGCGGAATGTGTGCAGTGTAGCAAGCACGCAGACATATTCAATAACCACTATCAACTATCAGTGCGCATTATTTGCCATTCACTAAGCATTCATTAATCAGTACAGAACTATATAACTATTCTGAACTATTGGTTGACCATTATCTTATATCATGTAACATTATGGACCATAGATCAATATGCATTAACTAACCATTTATTGATCAATGATAACCACCAATAACCACTATTAATCCCTACTACTATCATTATGAACCCCTACTAACAAACCTGCTTGGCCAACCACTGTTCGTATTTGCGCTCCCTGAGGCCGAGCATGGTGGCAGCAACGCTGGCTGTGAGCGCAGCAGTAACCCGGCGCTTGTGAGTGCCGGTTCTTGGGGTTGGTAAAGGAACGGTAACGACTCACCTAATCCCAAATTGCACACAAATTGCCAACGATCCTCAGTGATGCTTATATTCTTTTTGATGGTTTAACTTTAAGGATTTCGCTCACCAAAAGTTTATCATATGTTTTTTTTTCCTTTATTCAGAGCTGTTTTTGATCACATCAAGTTCCAGCCAACCAAACCTAGGTATGATATCACACAATGGGTTGATAACACATGCAGCACCAATGGCCTGTTTGGGATTGTGATGGTATCATTACGGTATCATCCCATAGCAGCTCTCAGGGTGGACATCCCTCGCAGCATCACACTCTCCCACAGTGCCTGGTGGATCCTGGTGGATCCTGGTGGACCTTCATGAAGATCTTGTGAAACAATGAAAGTTGATAATAGGGGATAACCACCAACAATCATAGGGATATACCGTACGGTATACCAGCTATATATGGCCAGTTGGGTCAATTTTAACCAACAATAAATGGGGGATAAGTTCACCGACAACAATAGTGGGAAAACAATGGCTAATAAAACCAGGGGAACCAGGGGTACAGGGTCTTGACCCACAGCCAAATGGGCATCGGAAACGAGAAAAGAAGCACGGAACTGACCACCAAGATGTGCTTGTTTGTTCCTGATTGTACTGTTCACAGTTGGCTATTGTTGGTTACGTGATGGCCCATTAACATTGACAGTTATTGACCATCATTAGCCATCATGAACTCTTTTCAATCATTAAGTATCACTTACCTTCGACTGTAGTCAATCGCTATTGACAATCATGAACCATTATACACGATCATC
Organism: Symbiodinium kawagutii; assembly: GCA_009767595.1. Taxonomy (NCBI): domain Eukaryota; class Dinophyceae; order Suessiales; family Symbiodiniaceae; genus Symbiodinium; species Symbiodinium kawagutii. The sequence continues at coordinate 553,124 of VSDK01012728.1, read as the reverse complement.
AACCATCATTGGCCATGATTAATTAACCATAGTCACCCTAATTTACTGGTGATTAACCATGATTAACCACCATTATTAACCACCATTATTATCCACGATCATTCAAGCATTCTTATTAAGATTATCCATTACTAATCATAATCATTCAACCATTCAACCATTGTCACCATGATTAGCCACCATTATTCAACCACCATCACTAACCAGTAAATCACCAGTATGAACTACCATGATCTACTGGTGATTAAGCATGATTAACCACCATAATCTTTCAACCATTCTGAATCATCACTAACCAGTACATCCTTCGCCATTTTGTTCCTCCACTCACAGGCAGCAGCAGCAAGAAGCGCTGTGGCCACAACTTTGTGCGGAGCCCAACGCCAGGGGAGGTCCCATTTGCAGATCCAAGGAGATCCGACGGCACGGAGTGTGCGGATGGTTGCGTATGGTTTCCCACCGGCCAAGTGGAAAGATGGAAATGGATGGGAATCCCATGGGAATGGCAGGAATGACTTTATAATGGTGGGAATGGTGTTTAACGTAGTTACCCACCAGATGTGAAAATTTACTAGGTGTGAATGATTCGACTATTGTAGATGGATTCGTCGTTCTCTTGTGCATTGGAGGGAAGTAGTTCCTAGATGCAAGAATGACCCACTCCTGTGCAGGTAGGTCGAACCCATGCTTGTGGTACACATTTGTCACACAGTTCAGAAAGTAATGATGAGAGTTGGGACACAACTTAAATGGCAAACATGTTAAACGTACAAACCCATGGTTGTTGGAGATCCATAGATCCGTAAACCCCCATATGTGATCGTAAATTGCCTGCAAGCTGAATCGGCATTCACCACTATCAACTGTCGGATCACGATCCATGATTCAACACAATTTGCGGCGATAATCCAAAATATACACCAATAAAAACCAACGCAGGAAATATCCAAATTGTTTGGATTGAATATTTCTTGGGGCATCATTTGATGACTATAGTGGTGTGCAAGTCTAGGGAAGCCTTTGCCACGGCTGATTTTTACAGAGAAGATTCCTTCTTGGCGTATAGGGGATCATGATTGAAGCACTAGTAGGGGATCACGACTACACCATCATCATCAGCTGAATCATCATCCTCATCATCCTCATAATCCTCATCATCCTCATAATCCTCATCACTATGATCATCATCATTTTTTGTACCCAAAGTGGCATCATTTTGTTTGCCTCTCAATGATCATAGCTTACGATTTGGCACTAATGATCCCAGCCCGATCCATCCGTTTTTGAGCCCTAGTTCTTCCTAATTTCCTGCAACCTCAGTCTTGACCAGCTGAATGACCATCCTTTGGCCCATCCTTTGTGGTTAGCATATCGATTGCAGCTCACGTGGGTCAATGCAAAATGTCAGCAAGCACAGGGGTGAGCATCGCACTAAAGACGATGAGTTCGCCATTTACCAATCATTGGCTAATAGTTGATTAGTCATCAATCAACCTGTATATAGTTGATTAATCACTAGCTAATAATGATAGTTGATGAATAATCAATCAATCTGTAGTCGATTAATCATCATTCCACCTTGATTCATCAGTGATTTTTCTTCATGTAGGACGTTCATTCGGGTCGCTTGACAGCGTCAGGGTGGCCGCCTCCCAGGCTGCATGATCTCAAGCAACAGAGCTGAAGGGTTGGGACGGGTGATGACATGCCATGCGACAAGGCCCCGGGCTTGACGACTCGTAGCGTGGAGACCATGCGTGGTCACACGTGAGAAAAGGTGTAGCTGATCATCCCATGTCGATGCTCACCAGGTGACTCACATCCATATGACTCTCCGGCTTGAAGGGCGTACAGGCTTGTTGTTGATAGGGAAGTTAGAACAACTCTCTATTTAGGAAATCGTAGGAAATCACCAAGAATGACATATCATCAGCATCATATATTGCCATCACTATATCCATACTATTCACATTATTGTGTTATTTCCATAAAAATAGATTGGCAGTAAATGATGTACACATAGAAACTTACAATATGTATAAGATATGTACATCAATAGTACATACAGCCATGCTCCGAACAACACCCACAGCCATGCGAGACTATGACATGGGAGGGAGATCCGACTCATAATCACCAAGTTACTTCGTACGGTGCGCAATTGATGCTGATTGTAACCACTCAAATCTGTTTGCTCATGGCGGGACGCCGATGCTCTTCCGGGGTACAATATCTATGCCTATTTTTGGATGACATTGTGCAGCCCTCGTTTGGGAGCTTCCGAGCGCCCTTCGAGGGCCCTGCATAAAGGAGAGGCATTGTTGGGAGTATTCATTCTATAAGTCACACATGTGCGAGTCAAACAACAATTCCTTCTTCGTCGCAGAATCCACAAAAATCTGTTGGTTCTTTTGTCCTCTATTCTTGGTCTTGGCTGTCATACAGACTCGAATTGCAAATGACTATTTTCCTACCAACCTAGTTTTTGCGCTGCAGAAAGACTGGGTGCGATGCCCGAGAATGGATCTAGGCAAAGCAGGATAAAGTGGTGACCATTTTTCCAGTGGGCCATTTGTTCCAAAACATGCAAAAATGCTGCCCAAGGGCAGCCAATAGTAGTATACATCGATTTGTTGTCCATAACGAGGGCGAGGGAGCATGGGTGTATCCAGCAGAGGTGGAATCTAACACGCGGCGCTGGCACAACAGTAGCCTAAACCCACAGCCGGCAATGGGTGGGCCAGCGGATCCGATCGCACTCACGAAATAATCTCAGTGCCTTAAGATGCTGCATTGTAACAATATACTAGATGACTGGTGTGTGTTTTCAAACATTTTTTCCTGGTATTACCAAATGCTTTGCTGGTTGACTAAAGCATATTTTTTCATGCCAGGGTGCTTCAACTGTTCCACCGCCAACCGATTCCAAGGCATACAGCCGATGAAGCAGCGTACTTGGGAATGCTTACGGCCTGTCAGGTGGGTCCAGTTGGGGGCCACGCCATGTGGATGCTTCCTCAAGTGGAACATGTGGGAGTTTGTCAAGGCAGTTTGGGGACCCAAAAATGGTTGGTTTATTACAGTAGTTTATTACTAAAAATCATTGATATTGGATGATTTCGGGAACCCCTATTTTGAGAAACCACCATATTGGAACTACAACAATGGACAGAACTTCTCTGTTAGCAGGGCTTTGGGCCGCTGAAGCACCTAGAAATTTGGGATCTGGTTGGTGTTTTAAAACTTTTTGTATTGTCCCCAATATTCGGGATTTTGGGATGGCTTCTATATATTAGCGCCAACCAGTGTATCAGTATATATCATACTCTCTGATGAATATGGCTGCGAGACAAAATGTAAAGCCCCGATCCATAACCCCGATCCATACCAAAACGTAGGCGATCCACACTGATCCATACGTATGGATCACCTCGGGCCGATCCATACCCGAATTTTGCTGCAACCCCAAATATACAGATAGATATATTATATATATATATATATGAACATCTGGATGGCTGAAAAATGCGATTACATGGTGTTCACCAGCTGGTGATCAACCAGCCTTAAGCATTGTTCACTGGTGTCTCTCAAATCAACAATTATGAACAACTTAATCATTATTTAATCAACAACTTGCATCTCGCCATATCCACCATTGTTCGCATGATTTGACTATTGACAGGGCATGGGTAAGCAACCATAGTGCTGTGCTACTGGTGTCGTTTTTGCTGGTGCCAATTTTTGTATTGCAGCGTCCTGCGACTCCGGTGACAACAATGACAATGAAGCCTACTGAAGGGGAGCCAACCAAGTAATTAGGGATGGATAGTATTATTGACGATTCCTAACAACATCAAGTGGACGAGAACCTTTGTGGAGTCAACAAGAGCAAGGATGTTGACGGTGACATTTCATGGTTGAAATTTGGTGTTCAATGGTTCAGGAGGTGTGCACACCAACCGCATGAGGAGAGAGTAAAAGTCAAGAGCTGTTCCACCGGGCGGGTGGCGTCAAGACAATTGAACTAGAATGCTTCGGAGATGTCCATCAAGAGCTGTACCCATAAATTTGATGACTTGCCCCTCAGAACAGAGAGGCAACTTTGGATGGTTTGCAGTTTACCAGCAGTGTCATCACTATTTTCCATGCGTTTGTCAGTAACCATTGTGAAGATTTCCTCAATGTTGCTATGATTAAGCAGTAATAACCGGTTCATTGACTTTGATCACGATGAGTTAGCCAGTTAGCCATGATTGATCATCATTCACCATTACAGTATAATTCAACATTTTAATTCACCACCACTCTCAACCATCTTATGAACCAATCATTATATGACCAACTCATAGTCATCATAAAACATTTTAGTATATTCTAGTTATCAACCAAATGGTCGATCAAAGTTGATTCATCCTATCACTAGTCATCATCAGCCAACTACAATCGACCATCAACCATTATTCAACCATCATTCAACCATCAGTCTCCGTCATGGGACATTGGTCTAAGGGGCATTGCAGCGAACGTGAAGAGCGCGTCGAATGAGGGGATGGGCTTGCAGTTGGTGGTGACTCCCTACTGCGAAGAAGCTGGGATTTTCACAGATCGTTCTGTTGGCGACGGAGTGTTCAATGGAGCGTGCGATGATGTGAACCTGTTTGCCATTTACATGTTGGCGAATGATGCTGCGCCGTTCTTGCACAGGTGCGGTTGGGTCGTTAGGTTTAAATTGTTGACAGCCACTACATGTTAACCACAGCAGCTGAATGTGTCGTTGGGTCAGTGCCTGTTCGGCGTTGTTGGCTGGGAGAGGCTGGAAGAGAACCTAATGGCCTTTGTTAACCAGAAGGCAGACGAGACATGGACCGAGATGCAGCAGAAGCTGCTGTGGAAGGTCGTCACGACAAAGAGTTCCGCGGCATTAATAAGAATAGTTTTGCAAGACAATGTTATGTGAGCAATTCGCAAAACAATAAGTATCCAGAAGAAGCGCCAGTAGCGCAAACCACTACCGTGCACTGTTTGAAGGATGGTGCTCATGAACTGTTTGAGGGATGGTTATTGCAAGGGGTATCAAAGCAAACCACGCAATAGTGTTGGTATGAGCATGTGCGTTTGTGAGTTGTGTTCCGATGCGTATTCTATGCGAAGTTGTGTGCATGAGGTTCAGATCCAATGCAAGTGGGACTGATCAATTGGAACCGGGTGCTCTATGTGGGGGCTTCGGACTTCAAGGAAGATCTCTCTCGTGCTGTGGCGTTTCTTGATGAATGCGTTGCTTGGCGCTTTCCGCGCATGAAGCCGCAGCCAAAGTCTTCGGCGTGCGAATGGCACATTCCGAGTGGATTGTTATTGACCATTCTTAACCATCTTAAGCGTCATCTTAACCAGTCAGCCACCAACCAATTCAACCATCATTCAACCATAATTTGTCAACCATCATTTATCAACCATCATTCAACCATCATTTGTCAACCATCATTCAACCACCATTGGTTGCCGCTGATCACCTGTCCCAGGAAGGTGAGTTGTGGGACCTGGCGCTGCATTTGTTGCATGAAGGCGGGACACCGTGGGGCGAAGGATGGATGGTTCCGCGGCCGGTGGAGCGCCTGTGAAGGTTAGGGATTTGTTGAGGATTGGCTCCTGTGAAGTTCAGTGAAGGTTAAGGATTTGTTATGTTGTTGAGGATTGTTAAGTGTTGAGGATTGTTGATGATTGGCACCTGTAAATGTTGAGGATTGGTATGAAACTTGTTTTGTTGATCGGATTTGGAAGTTCAGCTTGGGGTGTAAGACTATTTAGATGCTACGTTTCCTGTTTTGAGGTGCCTTCCTTGAAACAGCAAAGCCTACAGCAAATTAAATGCGGGGTAGAGTCCTTGCCTGCCGGGCTTGCCTGGATAGGAAGGGTGCAATCACTGACTGGCCAGCGACAATTGTCCGACTGTCAGTGTCAAGCCACCATGAGCTGCGACTAGAAAAACACTGGAAAAGGCTGGAATAAAACATAGGAAAACCATCGAAAAGCCGGGGAAAACCATGGTGTGATATCGGGGCTGAAGATATTTCTGTGCGGGTATCCACAAAGTAGGTAGTAGTAGGATGTAGTAGATAGTAGTAGGTAGTAGTGGGTAATTAGTACTGGTAGTACTAGGCTGGGTAGTATTTCGTAGGAGGTAGTGGTGGGAAGTGGTAGGTAGCCTTTGCTCGACCAACTTAACATCGCTCCTGGGGGAATGATTATATTGCGGGGGCTGCCATTAGGGCACGGGGCGGGAGCGTTTACGGTACAATATTCACAAAGTCTTAAATATTGGGTACCCACCGACCATAACAAAGGTTTTTTTTCAGTAGGGACTCTGTCAATCTATCATTTTATCGAAACCCCACACACATGCATTTGATCATCAACCTATATAAACCTGCAGACATACAGATGCCGATCCATCCATACATCCTTTCATCTATAGATTTTGACATGCATACCTGCATAGGCTCCCACCCACGTACCTGTACACAGACACCCAGAGGCATCTACTTGCATCACACAGAGACATACAGACTGGGGAGCTGGTCTTAGATGTACAAATCGCAGCTCATAAAGAGCGGATTGTTATGGCTCCGATGTGTGTAATTCCGAAACCCGAGCTTGGTGACAGGCCATTGCCTAGTGTTCTGCATGGTACCTCAGCCGGAGGGAGGTGTTTGGAGCCAGGGGTATCCCTGTAGCTCTTTCAAGGGGGAGCTAGGGAGCTACCAGAAGTGCCCTAACCAGATGGTAGCCATGCTATCTCCCTGCCAGCAATTGATGCCATGCGTTTCAGGTCGCCGTGAGCTTGATCAGGAGCCGCCCGCAGCCTCAGAACCTGGGGGAATGGACGAGGTGCGACAGCTCTAGGGACAACAACCAGTGAGTCACAACTGTTGCCCAGTTTACTTATCCGGTTAGTGGCTTTGGACATCTTTAATTTCAGCAATATTCAGGGATGGTTGATTGGTTGGCTTTTCTCGTAGGATTTCAAACCACGAATCAAACGGTATAGCCATACCACGTCATTGAGCAGGGACTGGTACACGATCATAGAACCCGCCCATTGAAGTCATATCATGGACAGGAACAACTGGTCAACGTGGTTGCTCGTGGTTTACTGTAATTATATAGTATGTAACAGCCAGTAACAGCAATTTATGCTATGATTTTCGTTGTTAATGATGCTTAATGCTGATGGGTGCTTGAGGATAAATTATATCCCACTACACGGTTTTGAAATAAATTAGAAGGCCATTCTAGATACCCACTGCCACAAACCCGGTGAAGCCCCTCCCAAGAATATAGGCTGACTAAGTGGGCAAAAAGCATTTGTTGTATATGTTTTTTACTGTCTTTTACTTTTGTACAAAAACATTTGTATCTTTGTGTGTGTGTGTTCTATTATATATTTCTATGTATGTGTGCGTGTGTTCATGCTTGAGAAGATGCTTGGAAAAGAAAAACATTCAAATAGCGATGCAATATGTGGTAGATTCTTGCAGGGTGAGCATATTTACATGGGTACATGTATATTTGCTTACGTATATATACACGTGTATTTATATGTGTATTTAACCATGTGCATGGTCGAATCATATATGAGTGGATATTTATAGACCATAAGATTTTATATGCATACATCTACATATTCATTGCACAATTTATATATGTATACCTTTGTGTGAATATGTTTGAAAACACATATGGGTGAGTATTTATATATACATTCAGTTTTACATACACATACACATGTTTATTTGACTGAATCCATATTTACATACATAATCATACATATATATATATATATATACTGTATATAAATATGTTTAGAGGCATATATCTATATATGTACAAATATGGATATGTTTCCACATCTATACATTCACTTTTTACACATACCAGAGTGTATTATGGTAGTTTCTCAAAATAGGTAACCCCAGAAGTGGATGATTTGCTGGTACTCCTATTTTAAGAAACCGCCACATAAAGTTTTACTTGGTTGCATTCCCTGGTCTTGTTAACTATCAATTAACTACTATCATCTACTATCAACCAGTAACCATTAACTATATTACTGGTTGATTAGTTAATGGTTGACTGGTTGATAGTAGTTAATTGATACTAATGGCATTTACTACTAACAATTACCATTAACCCGCCAGCACCTCACATTCTCCACGTACGGGTGGCATGTCAGGTCACAGCAGCTCTTCAGTTTCGCCTTAGCGGCTTGTGGCGAACAATGGGCACCCTGGCATCCAACGAAGGACCAGTGACCAACAGCGGTTGACATACAGCAAACCACTGGTTGTAAGAGTTGGATGTAGCTGGATATAGTGGTTGGATATAGAAGTTGGACATAGTGGTTGGATATAGTAGTTGGATATAGTAGTTGGATATAGTAGTTGAAAGTAACTTGGTGATAAGTAGTTGGATAGAGATTGGTTATAAGTAGTTGGATATAATAGATGGATTTGGTTCTTTATAAGTCATTAGTTGGTTTGTTGGTGGAAACCTTTGATGTACCTTGATGTGACTATGATAGCTGAATGAGTCATAGGATTTGGATACAGGAAACAATCTAGTGGGAAAGTGACTTCTTTGCTTCTTGATAGTGCCATGAAATTAAACCTCTTTTCTGGGGCTTGCCCCAAATATATACACATATTATATTCCCTCATAGAATTTGTGGGGGCGATTGGTGTCAACCATCCATTCCAAGCCATGGATTGTTCATCATTAAGCATAAGTCCGTGTGCTACGAACCTGTATCAACATGTGTGAACCTGTATGAACCATGATTCTGAAGGGAGCCGCTTGCGGAAACGGTTGCCTTGGGGCCATCACCTCGCGCTAAGGAATCTGCTCTTGCTGTCCTTGCAGCCCGTTTGTGTAGCAGTTCGCGGCGGGTGGACAGCAACATGAGCTGATGGTGACATGATGGTGAACATCAGAAATCAATGAGAATCAACTGATTTGGGGTATTCCAAGCAACCTGGTGATTATAGATTTTGGCTATGCATACACAACAATTATGGATATACAAAATCCTCTGGTCTGATAAAAAAATGTATTAAAGACAACAGATGATTGATATTGCAGCCTAGTGGTTGTGTATCACTTCCAATCATCCATTGGTAGTTGCTGGGGAATATCCTGAGTCTCAACCCATTGCGGGAATCACACCATAAACCTACTGGGTGGTTTTCAACATTTTATTTTCCCCAATGACCCGGGGTCCCTGAAATGATGAATTTCCAGCCACATGAAGATCTCCGTCGTTCCCAAAGCATCAACACCAAGTGATGGGGATCATCGATGGTAATGTGCAGCTTACTTTCATTCCCGTGCGCACAGCAGTACTGGAACATGTTACCTGATTGGTGGTTTCATATTTTGTTCTTTTCCCGAGCAATGTTAACAACTGGTTGGTTGACTAATATTTTTCGTAGGGGTTGAAACCACCAACCAGTTGTGATGTTGTGGGAGAACAGCCGCTACCAAAGTTTGTATTCATGTGTTTGTTCCAATCTCTCAATGCAAATCGCGCGCTTTACCTGGGTCCCCCTGTGGGTCATGTGTTTGTTTTGCCTCAGATTGGGGTCCTGCTGTTGATCGACGATGATGGACTATCCATCCTATACCCAATTGGAGCTTCGTGTTTTGACCGGGGAGCTAGTCCGGCCAACAGGTTGAAAGAGATAAGTCGGGAGAAATGACTGGGGAACCATCATCTCACATGTCAAACAATAAACAAATCATGTCTGGTTGGTGTTTCAAACATTTTTGATTTCCCGACTATTTCCCAATGGTTGGTTGGCTGACTAATATTTTTCAGGGGGGTTGAAACCACCAAGCAGATGTAGAGTCTATAATTTGAAGGAGGTTCATCCAGCGAGATGAAACCCAAGTCAAATCCCGGTTAGCCTTTCAACATGTGTTGGGATCATGGGAGGATGGTTCCCATAGCTGTGTTTGCAGCCTCGGGTGGCCGTACTTGTTCATCCTCAGTCGCAACTGGCCATTTCTTAATACCCGGGTACGCTGGTGGAAACAACTACCATCCAGAAAACCAATAGGTGATAATGATACTGCAATCTCCAAAGAAACAAACAGTTAACCATCACAACCATCGTAAAATCAGCTTGTGACAAAAAGACAGACAGCATGTGTGTTGGTTTAATCTCTAATGTTCCACCATCCAAAGCTGGTCGCCAACTCTAGCATTTCGCCCTCCCGAATCTACAGTCATAACGATGAACCCTGAAGCAGAATGATGTCCCACAACAATGGGCGCACCAAATGAAATCATTCTGGTTGGCTCAATCATTAACAACCACCAACAAATCGAACGACCAACTGAGCCAGCAACCCGCCAGCTTCATGATTTATTGGCCGAGTGTTTTTGAAACATGACCAGCCACGAACTTGGTGTCCTGACAACCACTGCCAACTGGTATCATCACCGTATTCGAATGTATTCAATAGGATTGGCTATCCTCAAATCAATATAGTACCAACTGTATGAAATACACAACTTGTTGATATCCCCACAGTTGAGAGTCCTTGATGGTTCATTTGGCAAGCCGTTGACTTGATATATTCCCGAAGATTGATCCATGTGTTGCCTGGTGCCCCGAGGCGGTCATGAAACGAGATGGGCCGCAACCCAATCTGGAAGCTTGTCTGAGATGGTTTCAGTTTGATCCGCAGAAAGATCATTTTTTTGCCATGATTTTCTGCCTAAGTGTTTGCCCTAAGCATCTCTGAGAAGCGGTAAGCTTGCCCTCACTATTTGTTGGTAGGCATTTTGATCATCTGAAAACTGAAAAGAAGTAGTAAATGTAAATTTAAATCTATTCTGTCAGAGCAGATAAGAACCGAAGTTCGCGCAGCTCGGGGTTCAGGTGTGCCAAATTCCCGCCATGGAATGAATTTGGCTTCGCAGCAACCATGACTTGGGGAGTTCAGGGGCACCACGTGCATGACATCAAAAGGGGTGGATCTTTGGAGTCACTGCTATCATGGATCAACATCAGCCATTGCTAGCCATGGACGATTGTGGAGCACCACTATCAACCATTCAGGACCATACATTTGACCATGGTCCAACGAATGGATGAGCTATCCATCGACTACCAATCTTCAACACGAACCAACCAACTCAACAAAGTGATTACCACCGAACCAACTCAACAATCAACGATTCCCAGTGACCGTATTGAACAATCCTGAACCAAAATTGCCACTAGATCTATCGTTGATTTTCAGTCACTGCTGCTATCAACCAGCCAGCTATCCATGTGGGTGTTTCTCCCCGCAGTTGCCATCCTTTATTAGCAATTTCTAGTCATAAACCAGCCTTTTTTGTTGGCTTCCCACTTTTGAGAAACCACCATATAGTTGTCATATATCCACTATTATTGTTGGTTATTATCCCTTTTTGTTTGCCATTAACCACCAGTATCCCTGGAGAAACCACCACGTAGACAACCCCCATGGCCTCCCTCACCTTGGCTCACCGTCGCCAAGGTGGTGCTGAACGCTGCCGCTGCCGTGCTGCTACGAAGCGGACGACTGGCGGAAGCCTTGGCAGTCTATCGAGATGCGGAGGACCGCGGTGAAGAGGTGGGAGTTGGAGGGGTGACATTTGGATATGAGTGGTGGTTAATATAAGGAACCAAATTGTAGGTTATTATTTAGCATTATTTGGATAATATCATGAGTTATTGGATATGGGTAGTGGATATAAGATATTGATTTTAGATAATTAGTATAATGAGTTAGAATTGATATGGATTAATGAATGGTGGTGATTATTGGTATCCACATTCGTTCAATCTGTGTTAAGCATGGTTGATACTCGAGCTACAAATCAATATAGTCATGGGTAAAATTGGTTGCATGAAGATACAGGACTCTGAATTTGCTTTATATAGCTAGGGTTACATACTAGCTGTGGATGGAAGAGTTAAAGATACTCAAGAACGCACGACGCATGTATATGATATTTCTTAAGATTATATATGATATTTCTGAAGATATATATATATATATATGTGTGTAGTAGCGTTATACATATTGATGGTCACTAGTGACTAATTGGATTATAGTCACAACTAGTTTCACATATATAACTAACTATACATATATACATAGTTGTACATAATAGGTTCCGTTTGATTCTGACCATAGTGGAGGCTGCGAAAGCAGATCAGGTACACCCAGGATCACCGGCTGGGGTTAGCCAGATGCCCATCATGGTGGGATGAAACCACAGTGACCAGCGAGTGATTGCCACTGGGATGGCCTGGTTGGTGGTTTCAAACATTTTGTTCCCTTGTAGTTTTTAACAAATGGCTCTACCAACCCGTCAAGCATGGATTTCCACCAGGGAAGTGAAAAGTTTCACCTTTTTCAGATGTTTCCTTGTTTCCGCACGGGGGCAATCCTAACATTGGACGCCTGGTGCCATCGGCGCGAAGGATGTCCATAAAGCAGATTCAAACAGTTCTTTATTATTCCCTATCCTTCCACTTACCTCTACGGTAGGTAACTGGAAAGTAGGGATTGACACAGTAGAAGTTCTTGTTATCCTGAACAATCGAAAAAAAGTGGTAGGTGAACATCCCACAACCGTTAATGGTATGAGTTTGCCTACAACTGTTCGAGTTATGAATTTTCATCATTCGCCACGTTATCCCGAATTGCCGCCTCAATCCGAAGAGAGTTGTTACAACAGTGAATCAAAAGTTTGGATCGACGGCTGCGGTTGGGAGTTGGAAAATAACCGCAGAAAGTCGCCTAACAAGGGACCACCATGGACCACCTATAACCCTTATTGGGCCAGAACAGGTGGACCAGAACTATAACCAATAATCAACTATAACCAGGACCATCTATAACCCTTACGACCATCAATAACCCAGTATTAGGTTCAACTACTTGTAACTCTTACTTATAACCAATACTAATATAGCTGAGTAGTCGTCTATAACCATGGTAACTAGTTGCACCATCTCTTTGCTCAGGACCAGAACTTGGCTTCCGCCGTGTGGGACGACCGCGGCAACTTCCCTGAGGCGGATTTGGAGCCTCGGCGGTGACACCACTAGCCTTTGGGTCCCAAGGAGTGGTTGGCCGCCCCAACGGTGGACCTGGAAATGGTGGTCTACGGGCTGATCAACCATGGAAAATTGATGGAAATAGAAGACTAAATGTGGTAATGATGGTGGTCAATAGTTGATACTGGTAGTGGTTAATGGTGTTTAATGATGGGTAATGGTGGTTGATAGTCTGGAATTGAACCACCACCCAGAATTCTTGTATATGTGGGGTGGTTGACAAATGGTGGCTAAAGATTGATCATATTCAGCTGGCAGATGTGTGGTGTAACAGGCCACCATTTGGTTTAGAATGTTGACACATCCCTATGGCTTCGTTGCTCATTGTTGGTTGTGAAGTTTCACAACTGGGGTTGTCCATAAACGAAAAGGTATCCCAAAAAATTGATGGTGTCCTTGCTAGAAATGATGATTGTTGGGGTCGTTGGGAGATACCGCAGTTCATGATGTTCAAGGACCTTTTTGTCAATCATTCACCCAGAAAACCTCCAGAATCAAATCCACCCTTGCGATCCCCTACATGATGATTGGATTGTCATCATGAGTATGCGTTAAGGGGATGTTTGAGGTTCACTTTTGAGTCGTTGAACACCACTTTGCTCATGTTTCCTTGGGCGACGAAAGTCTGTGTCGCGAATGTTGGCAAAGACCTTTATATGTGCATGCCGCACGCCAGTTCCCACACCCATGTTCACCCGGCGCGCTGCTTGCCAAGGATTTGCATTGCTTTCCTGTTGCTGCTTGACTTCGAAACCAGCTTGGGCGGGGGATATGGGCAACACAGATGCGCGCGGACATGGTTGGTCATGGTGTAAGTGGTTCCCAGCTATCCCTGGGTTTTACATGTTGGTATCATGGCTCAGGCGGATCGGGGAAGCCACGGGGGAGTCATGGCTCAACAGGGAGCTCGTTGGATGACGAAGCAAATCGGGCCCTGGCTAAGCCACCAGGATCAGCTCGCTGGCTGGAGAATGCACCATTTCTAGATGCTTTGGCTGTTGGCAATGGCCATATTCCATTGCAATATTTCATTGCGATGAGTAACATGGTTTGGCTGTTCTGTGGCCATGTTCCATGGCTACGTTTGACTACCAGAGAGTAGATCTTTGAAAATGTTGTGACTTCAGTGGCGAATCCCTCGAAAATTGCCGTGCAAGTGAGAGATGTGTTTGTGCACTGCTGAAACGATGCCTTGATATCCCCATGTGTCAGGCCAAATTGCTGGGAATTCGTTGGCAGTTTCGCAATGTTTGTTCTGGTTGGTGCTTGAGTAGAGATGAACTAATGGTAAGATATACTGTTAAGAGTTCTTCGAAAAAACATCGATATGCTAGATACGCTTACGGGCTCTTCAAGCTGAATTCAGCATAATTCAAGCAAATTATTTTTATAGTCAAATACAAGAAAGAGTTCAGTATTACAAAGATTACTTTAAAATGTTATTTAGCTAAGGAAAGGAAAGCTTTACACTTGTCCAGCTCAATGAAACCACGTCATTTAGACCATATTTGGTTTCAGCTTAGTTAAATTATGGTCATTGATTGTCTTACTTTATTCAATGATTTTTAATTTGGTTAAACTGTCCTTATCTATCATTAATAATCAGTTGAGCTTAATTAGCGAGTTAAGCTAAGACCATTCGTCAAATTGGAATAAGCACTATCTATTATTGGAGATTAGTTCTTAACTAACAATTATCTAATTAGTTAAGCTAAGAGAATGGTGAGTCCCTTCGAGACATAGCTGGGCCGACCTCGCCCAGGACCTGGCCAAGTTGGCTGTGCTCAGCTCCTTCTTGGACGCTGCCCTGGGGGCGCAAGCGGCGCAGAGCCCAGGTTCAGTTTGCGCCGGGACCGGTGGTACCGTAGATGCTGGTGGCAGAAGTAGGACATCCACGGAGAATCTATGGATTCTCATGGAGAATCTATGGATTATCATGGAGAATTCCATTAGATAAGGCTTCATATGGCCATGAATATGAATGATTACTGGTTGATGATTTGGATTTGATGGTTCATGCAGGGTTGGTAAATGGTTGCGGCAAGGTAAACGATAACGCTTATTTGATGGTCATATTGTTTCACAGTGGTGAAATATTGGAAAGCATGTCCATGGTTAGCACAGGAATTGCGATGGTCATTAGCTTTTCTTGATATTAGCCATCATTATATAATCACTGTTGACCACTGTGAAACCATCGTTCTTGGTTTCATCCTTCATTCCTTGAAACTTCATGAGCCATGATTAACCTTATCTATATGTCTTCATTAGCCATCATCCATGAGGATGAACCACCATTAACCACTGGTTAACCATCGATAGCCATTGGTTGGCCACTAGTTCACCACTGGTTCATCATTCATTATCCATCATTACCCATCATTAACCATCACTAGCCATTGGTATATCATCATTAGCCACCATGGTTGTTGTTTCTTCACTACTTCAGCTGCCGCCAGGCTTGCTGTTGGTCACTGGGCGTGGATCCCACCGTGGCCAAGCAGTGCTGGGCCCCATGCTGCGTGAATGGCTGGAAGAAGAATTGGGGCTTCCAGTCAAGGAGCCAAGCCCAACATGGCACCATCTGGGCCGTGGTTTTCCAATGGATTCATATGGTGGTTTCTGAAAATAGGGGTACCCCTAAATCATCCACCATTAGTCATTTATAGTAATAAACCAGCCATTTTTTGGGTCCCCCATTTTGAGAAACCACCATATAATGTTTAGTGGTGCTTCATAACGGCTGACCAGTCATTAATGCCTGACCAACCGTTGATCAAGAGTTAAAAATCGTTGACCAATGGTCCTGCTTGACGAGTGGTTGATACTGATGCGAGTTACTGACCTAGGCTGCAACGCAAGCGTTGTCTTCAACAGGGCCGAAGCAAACCTGTGACATGGTGGGGTGATTTCAAGAGTGGCCAATGATCGTGATCCCAATGTGTGCGGTATTGGTTGGCTATAGAAATTGGATGTTATTGGCTATTATCCCAAGGTTATTGGATGTTATATGCAATTGGTTGACATTGGACATTGGTTGATACTTCAATTTTTTCCATGATTGACGTTCCAGTCAATACTGGTACCCAATGCCTAAGTGTTAAGAAGAGCCACCAGCAGAACAACCACAACAGCAATGTCCAACCGCAACAGGAACAACGCAGTGGAACACAGCAGCAACGACCAATTCCAACGACTCCGACACCAGTTGCAGCCACAGGAGGGCGATGGCTATGGCACTCCTGGCCGTCTTTGGTTGGACGAAGATGCCATCCAGGGGCTGCTCTGCGGCGAAAATGACGACCGTGGCTGAGTGCTGCTGCCCCTGGCGAAGCAGGGAATTGCTGAGGGTGTTTGGGATCATGATTAACTGGTTGGTGGTTTTAATCATGTTTTGTTTTCCCTAGGAATCATTAACAAATGGTTGGTTGACAAACATTTTTCATAGGGGTTCAAACCACCAACCAGTTAAAGACGATAAAGTGCTAAGGAAAGAGATCCGGCTCATAGCCATCCAAGATTTGGGAGGACCACCATTGTGTGACCATGGACCACTGAACTTTGAGCGTCAGCGCCCCCTCCCTTTGGAAACGTGCAGCTCCAGGTGCTGGATCAAGACTTCAACATCAAGGTCTGTGACTTTGGCAAGACGCAGGAGTCCTGCTGACGTTGCTACCGGTGCTGCCGGCCACATGGTGCCACAACACGGGGGGTCGACAGAGTTCGCAGATTTACCTCGGGATTTTGTTGGTGCTTGGGGCTAGGAATAGAATTGACCAAGAAAAGCAGTTGCCAGCATTTTTGCGTTGCTGCCTTAGATGGGATGATCTGCAATTTTGACAACATATCTCTGACAAAAGCATGGTGATGTGCAGAAGGTCGATGGTCAGCCATTGATTTCCTGGAGGAGTCGGAGTCGAACTCCGAAGACAAAATTGTTGCTGCTCCTTGCATTAATCCTTGTATTAGTTAACATACCAACTTTCCTCTAAACAGAGCCATCCTATTTGTTAACTATAGTAGTTGACATACCCATTGATGGCCCCAAGAAATAGATGTTCAGTCAGCCCAGCTCCTACTGGTTTATGATGGTGAGCTTCTTGCGCGCTGCAATTGTTGGGTGCACCTTAGCATGTTGGGTTCCGTGGAGGCCGACATCATTGTGGGGCGACCCTTTCCATGAAGAACGCAAAGGTGAATTCCGGGACACCCATATTATACAGGGACAGCATGTCCATGAATGAGAAGGGTCATGAACCTGTTGTATTTTTCGTCCTTTTTCATTGATAGAACATCATTGTCCGCGTAGATTATCACTACCACAAGACATATATCTTGTAGCTATCAGGCTGATCAGTTAGATCAATTTAGATGAATTCAGTGATTCAGTGGATTGAAATATCTCGGGATTGACCAACCTCGGGAGCATCGAACATCCCGTGGATTTTCACCGCGACAAATGTGAAGCGAAGGCCTCCAGCTTGGAATGCACGGCTTTGATCTGAGTTTTACCATCACTTCTGCGTCCTTCATTCCAGCAATTATACCCACATGGGGGGTTTCAAGGCAGTTTGGGAAGCCCAAAGTTATGGTTGGTTTTTACTACAAATGATAAATGGTGAATATGGGATGATTTGGGGGGAACCTCTATTTTGAGAAGCACCCATATAGGGTATCAATTTTGCAGGATTGCATTGCAAATGTTTGCCTTTTTTGCACCTGATTCAAAGAGCTGCGATTTTCGCTGCACCGCCATTCGACACTAAAGAGGGATGACGATGGATTGGCAAGATGGTAATCAGAGAATTTGCAATAATGTGTCCCTCTATTAAACATGTAGGTTCACTCTCTCTTGCAAGTCTTGGTGCGCAACCATCTTTGCATATCGCGGTCACTTGTTCTTAGGTGCCAAGGGGTTGATATTGTAGTGTCACTATTGATTTGCTGTTTAGGATTGGTTTGACATTCCACAACCTCTGGGGGTTTAAGCCACTGCTCAACGGTATTTTCTTGTGAAGGAGCTGCACAGTGACACCATCATCATCACCCATCAGGCGACGGGGGGGGTGATGGAGACGGATGGAGATGTGACTGGCAAGCAGTGCTGCTCCAGGGTTGGATGAGTGGTTTGCTCAAGACATCTTGCTCCGATGGGCATCATTACAAAATAGTCGCTGAAAATAGCTGGATGGGGCGCAGTTAAAACTTCTGATCAGAGCAGTGGCAATGTGTGGCCATTGACTAAGAATCAGCCGTGTGTGGATTGGAGGTAAGTATGCTGATTCTCAGCTGGAGATGTGCTGACAGCAGACAGACCTTCCTGGGACGTGCCACGATATACTTTACCGACAGTGTTTTTTATCTCTGTTCAAGCTTTGTGGTGGCTTCATCAATCAAGGACAGTCACCTTATAGATAGTTGCTGAATCAATGATGACCTTGAGTAGCAAATCTTGAACATGGATGACTATGCCGGTCGTTAAAGGCATAGCATGTGAACATGGTCTATGAGCATGGTATATATATATATCCCAACATGTATAACTTGTTTATCTTGTTTACCCATATGATTATATATGTTTAAATGGTTTTCATGCTATATAAATCCCAACATTTTCATGGTATATATCCTAATATGTTCATGGTGATGTCACGCGTTTATGCCATGCTGCTCCTAACCTTTACCGTGCTCGCGCACGCAACGCAGTGATATGCTTTCCGCGCCCCAGGACACGGGTGGCTCACCGCGTTACATGGCCCCCGAGTGCTTCGTTGTGGGAAAGCCTCTGACCGAGAAGGCACGGGGGCTTCGTAACGAAGGACTAGTAGCTTAGTGGTGATCAATCATGTGAGTATTGTGAATAATGATGATATACCAATGGTTAATGATGATTCATGGTGGTTAATGTTGGTTAATGATGGTTAATATAATGATGGTTCATCTTAGTTAATGACTATTACTGATGGTTAATGGCGGAAGAACATGATGAACCACCGAACATGATGAACCACAGACTTAGTGGTGATAAATCATGGTAGTTAATGATGGTTCATGAATGATCAACTAGTGGATAAGTAGTGGTTAACCATGATTAACTTCTGGGTGATGATGATTACTGATGGTTCATGATGGTTCAAAGACGGCTGATTAATACTTGCTGATGGTTATATAATGGATATAATGGTGATTAATGATTGTGGGTGATTGTCATTTCTGATTGTTAATGATGGTTAATGATGGTGAATTGATCATTGACATTACACCTAACGAACATGCTGACTGGTGAGTTTCATGAATAGATCTGAATGGTCGTTATTGATGGTTTAATCGATACACTTACTGCTCGGTGGCTGTCAATGAACAATCGTAAACCAGTCGATGAAGAAGACTGATGACTACCGGCAATGATGGCAATTCGTTGCAACCAGATTAAAAATTGTCCATTTACGCTAGCAGGAACTTCATCTTAACCGTATCCCAATTGATATCAATAGATGCAGCATGTGCACAAAGTGAGTGACTTGGGCGGTTTTTTGCCCATGGATGCAGCATTTTGCGTTTTTTTTGCCAACAACTGCGAAGTAGATCATGATCATGAATGGTTACATCATTTTGTGCTGTTGGTTCCTAATGCTGAACGGAATATACAGTATAAATAATCAACTATAAATAACCGTTATAGAGGGATTTACTATAATGCTTATAAATTGTTACCAACCATGATTGACCCAGCCAGACCACTCAATCCACCAAGTTGCTGATTTATATGATGCCTACAGCTGGCACTCTGCTTGCTGGGGAGTGGGATCTGATTCCTGGCTGAACTGAGCCTCATAGCATTTTCTCGTTGGCAATTGGTAGTTCGATTCGCATTTGTTAATTTGCCCTAGCAATGATCTACAAAAGATTGGTTCACACTTGCGCATATTCTTCATGACACGGTGGTTGTTCGCAGCACCAAGCAGTTTTGACCACCAAGCTCCAGTGGGCAGGAATTCTCACGGTCGCAGTGCTGGCTCGGCTGCCTGGAGAGCCGCAGTTATCCCGCACCGATGAAGCAGTGCTGATGAGATGTCGGAGAATCATGAAATGGCCAGTGGTCAATATTAAGCATTAGTAATAGGGGATAAAAACCAACAAGGAAAACAATGGCTAATAATGGATAATCATGAAATAGTGCTTGTTTAACCATAGGTTATAGTTCGTTAAGTGCATCGTATAGTGGGATAATCCTATAATGATTGTACTGGTTAACAAAGGAGCCATGGTAAACTGACCCCTTGCCATAGACCAGTAGGAAATGGTTGTCCCCTTGCCATACCTTGCCACCAGGAGCGGATAATTGGTTGTCATGGGTAATGGGATGTAATGTGAAACAAACATCTACCGTCGAGAAGCTAAGCAGAGTTGAAGAAAGCCACCAGCACCAGCACCGGCAGGTGGACATTTGGAGCTTGGGATGCTGTCTGGTGGAGGACAGCTTCTTTGCTGCCGTAACACAGGCATAGCGACTTCGTAACGATGAGATGCGGATGCATGTTACTGTGAGTGGTCGTGTTGTGATTGTCGTTGACGTCGTCTTTATGGTGGTCTTTTCCCTGTGTTTTAAAAGTACGCAGCCATAGTGCATATGGAGGTTTCCCAAATTAGGGGTACCCAAAAAATGGTTACTACAAATGGCAAATGGTTTATATAAGGATGAGTTGGGGGTCCCCTATTTTGAGAAACCACCATATTTGTGAGGTAGTGCATGGTGGTGGTGCTCCTTTGAAATCACTCATTTCCCACAAAAACAAACTTGTTTAATGCTATAAACTGACCTGTTGACAGCTTCTGGATCACCTTTTCCAGCTGCAGGTGCTTGTCCCAGTGCACAGACAACTGCTGTCAACTTGTCACATCTGACATTTTGAGAACACACTTGGGATACATGCGATAGCCCAACATAGCCAAAAATACATCATTTTTCGTGGTGATTGGTTCCACTGGAGCCAGAAAGCTGATGAACATCATTTTGGCTTGTACCAGGTGATTCCCTAATATTCCCCTTGTTCATGCACATGTGGCTGTGGCTGCCCGGTACTCATGGCTGCTTCCTATCAAGGGATGAGTTCAAGCGTTGGGATGTGGGTGTTTCTCAAAATAGGGGTACCCCTAAATCATCCATTACTAGTCATTTATAATAATAAACCAACCAGTTTTGGGGGTCCCCTATTTTGAGAAACCACCATGTTCATCCAGCCTCTTTGGATGGTTGGTACCTGGTTGATGATACCCTGCCCCTGATGCAGATCTTGGGCGGACCTTTGCCTTATGAGAACCTGCCCCTGATGTCAGAGGCGGTTTCGGAAACTACCACCGCTGTGGCATGGTGGTAGCAAGTTAAGCGAGGTGTTCATCAAACAGTTGGCTGCCAGTGTTGGTTGGTTGCTCAGATTCCGGTTGCTTGGTTTGTTGGCTCGTTTTTCGCATTCTCGGTCGGTTTGTTTGTCGCTTCGTTAGTTTAGCTGTTGGGATGGTGGGTTGGGTGAATGGTGGGTTCGATTTTGGCTTGGTTGTGAATCGTATTTAAACAGCAATGTTCAATACCAAGATGCCCACCTTTAGATACGTTCAGTAATGTACAAGGTTTGCTCGAACTGCTGGATGTCACAATTAGCATAAATTTGCATCAGTTTGCCAACCTGCACAAGGTGCTTTCAAGAAAAAGGCAGAGCATGTCATTGCCAAAGAAGTTCAAGGGACAGGTCAACCTAACAGCAAACCCTCCAGATCCCTCCAGTAGGTGTCTAGTGCAAGCTAGATGACGGACTGTCGGAGTTTGACCAATTCTGAGATCAAGACGATGGCATGAGTTGTGCCTACGTTTGCACATTCAACAGACTGCGTTGCTGCCAATTTGCTCCCCTCACACCTAGCGAAAATTTCAGGGGAGGCGGATCAGAGGCACAACTACATCATTCCCAGTCACTAGAACATACACAATGTATGTCGCCAAATTGGTAATGAATTGGCAAATAGTGGTTTCTTAAAATGGGATTCCCCCAAAATGGTTGGTTTATTACTTCACTGTAAATGGTTGAGAAGCTGGATGATAACTGGGGGGTACCCCTATGAATTCAGAAACACCAAAATAGTCAGGACCCCCGAAAAAAACAAACGGGGTGTGTTTGGGGATGTTTAGGTCAGTACTATCTCTACTTCAGCCGCAAGGCTGTCAGAATATGTCAGCACTGTCAGACAGCTGTTTGTCGGCAGAGTTCCTAAATGGAATCCTGAGTCCCAAGATTTGGATTCCCACCATGCAGTAGTTCCAAAACTGGTAGTGTCTCATGGTGTCTCCACAAAAATGGTGAGATTTTGACTCGTTGGGAGTTGTGTATAGTAATCATCTGGTGGTTTCATGAAACTGTCCTGGGCCCCGCGATAATGCTCACCAATTTGAACAGCACAGCCCTGTTTCTGGGCTCTTTTGCACTGGACGATACCCATATGGGGCTTGTTTCGGGTCACCGCCCAAAACCATCATTTAGGCAGGGGCACCCTTCATTCGGGGCACGATGTACCACATTCATTTGGTAGTTTCTCAAAATGGGGGTACGTCCAAATCATCTTTGTTCAATTATTTTGAGTACTTAACCATCCATTTTGGGGGTACCCTATGGCTTGAGAACCCACCACCTAGTAGTTCCTTTTAGCACTATTGTTAATGATTATCCCCTATTATTACCATGATTACCCCTAGGAACAATCGTACCTCTGGCACACAAAGGTCTGGCAGGATAAGAAGCTCATTCCGAAGCCCAAGTTACCATTGGCTGCGACCAGCTTGGATGCAATCCTATGGTAAGAATGGGGATCCAAAAAAGCCAACCATTTCGATTGGGCTGAAAAGACCTGCCAGGTGCAAAGTCGCTTAGCACAAGGCATTCCTCCAATGGTGCCGCCTTGGTGAGCGACCTCCTGCTGACCTGCGACCCTCCACAGGGTGTTGTTTTGAAGCTGGCCATGATTGCTAGATGATTAGCCATTCGAGTTCATAACCACTGTTAACAAGGGAATCACCGGTGACTTGGGGGTACACCATTTTTGGACAAATCCATGTGATGCATGGTTTTTGTTTGATGGTGAATCGTGGTGAAGAAATCACTGTAAATATCGGAGAATCATGGTGAACCGGTTGTTAAGAATTGTGGCTAATCACTGTAGTGGTCAAGTATTGGTTAGTTGAGGGTGAATCCAAGGTTGGTTTATTGTTGGTCAATGAGCAATGACGCTGACACGATGGTGAATCATGGTTCACGCATGCCACATGAGCAGTGTTAAGCAGTACTCGTAGTTGGTTAATCACTTCTCAACGATCAGAAGTGCTGGATCATCACTACCCATGCCGATGCCCGTGCATCAATGAATCAATCTTCATGGCGAGCTGGGTCAAGCACTTAACCAGCAATATTAAGCAACAAAACTATCGAGAAAACAGCCTGATTAATGGTGGGAACCAGGGGGACTAGCCGGGTGAACTGACCCATAGCCTCATCTTTCAATCAGCGACGAGGGCGCACCAATGATGGGGACCCCTGCATCACTACGCTGCTGGATCACCTCGAAAGGACGTGATGAACGCTGGAAGGTCATCGCCTTCCGTGGGAGCCGTGCTGGTCCGAACACCGAGGTTTAATGGTTTGCTGGTTGATCCAATGTGACGGTGGACCAGGCCATTCCTAGGTGTTGCTTAGAATGGGGGAACCCCCAATGATGGGGACCCTGAAACTGCTTGGTTTATTGATGGCTTATGACTGTAAATGACTAGTCTTGGATGATTGGGGGGTACCCCCATGCAAAGAGCAGGCATGTGAATTGTAAATCAACTGGTACGGGTAGACAAGTGGATTGAATCCTTGATAAAAATCCATCATAAATCAACCATGATGATTTCTATGGCATGAACTACGACACATGTGAGCTATGGTGAGATCTGGTGTTCTCCAAAGCCATCTTGGCTCAAGACTGCATAGGCAAAGGTGAAGAATGACCACCAACAAACCAACAGAGGCCTGGATAGATCCAACCGCACCAGCTATCAAGACATGGAAAGGTCTATAAGTTCCCAAGAATGAATGCGATCGTGGCAGGTTGGGGCTCTCATTGACGGACTGATTGGGCACCCAGTGATGGATGCACCAAGGAGTCCCAAGGAATGTTCTTTGTTGTTGTGACTCATCACCTCTGAGCACCATCATGAGCACACAGCCAACACACAACCACTGGTGGTTTTTTTCAAAGCATCACTGAGCACCATTGTAAACCCTGAACTGTTGTGGACCATGACTACGAACCCTTAAGAAAGCACCCATGCTTAGAAAGTACCCATTTCTGCACTTGTAGCTCGCGCTGCCAGCCTTGAACCGCTTCCAGGCGCCAAAGCTGAGTGGTCTGAAGGGCATGGTTGATATGAGCTGTTGAAAGATACTTGTTGCAACTTGTTAATTACTGGTGAATTGGGAGATACTTGTTCATTACTGGTTAGTTGATATGAACTCAATATTGAGAACTACTTGTTGATTACTGGTTGGTGGTTTGATTGACTCTATGTTCCCAAATGTATTGCCAAATGGTTGGTTGGTTGACGTTTCTTTTTCCATAGGGGTGGTTCAACCACCAACCAGATTGGCTAGTAGTCTCATGACTTGTTAATCAAGATGATTGATTGATTCTGAATTCATGGGACTCCGAACTATTTTGCTCATTCTTTGGCTTCATTGGCTGTGCTTGGCAGTTACCAGCCACAGCTGGTTGAAGCCGCAGCCAAGCTCTCCATGCCGCGTTGTGGTCCGAGCTTCTTAGAGCTGCTGCTTGGCTGTGACAACTCCTCACGGTGACGTGTCGTGGACACGAGGCTCCCAAGTTCCCGGCTCGCAGGAACTAACAGGCAGCATATGGCAGCATTTTCATCGCATGCAATCCGTGAAGACCTTGGGGATTTGCCATCAATGTCTGGAATTTGGGGACTCTTAGTTGGTGTTGTCTTCAAAACTCTGCTGAACAACATGAGAGTCTACACTGAGATGGTCAAAATTTCAATGGCTGCATGTCCATCTCTCCGAATATGAGTGCAAGTGTGTGTGTGTGTGTTGGCTGCAGGGTTTTTAGTCTTGACATCCACTTGCATATTGCACTTGCAAGGTGCGAAGAAATCAACAGCAAAGCAGCCATAAACATAACCAAGCCAAATTCGTCCACTGCATCCAAGACGATGCCTTTGAAACTTGTTCAACTCCACTCACTTAAATGCGTGGTTTCTCAAAAAAGGGGACCCCCAAAAAATGTTGTCTTTATAGATATGAATGATTAAGATTGGACGATTTGGGGCGCCTATGTTGAGGAGCCACCAAATCAGACATCGCATCATGGTATGCTATGGTCAATACTTATGGATACCCTCAGCTCATGCCAGGATGGCCCTGGGCCTTGTCCGGAATCTCGATAAGGGATGATGCATCGCCTTGACACATCTTGTTGTGAGGTGTGAGGATGATGAGCGTTGGTTTAAAGGGACTGAGAATGACAGGAGCACGGATCAATTGACAAGAATGAGAGTGTGGCAAGGATGATGTAATATTATATAACATGTAGATGATTGGTGATTAAGGGTGGTAAATACTGAGTAATTATATAGTGAGTGGTGATGACCACCCGAAATCTAAGAAGAACTTCTAGTTGGATCCATTATATGCCGGTGAAGTACGATGGTGGTGCTCTCATTGTTTGTTCTTATTTTGTTGGCTACCTGGGCGATTGCCAAATTTCTCGAGGGTTCTTGGGAGGGTTGAAATCGCAAAGTTATGTTGTTCTCGATCCTTGTCGGTTGATTATTGGTTGAACACTCTAACTGGCTGAGCTTGCGTTCGGTGCATTGGAAACTCACTAGATTTGCGGGCACCACAAGCTGCAGATATGGGAGACTGATTTTTTTCAAATTAACTAATCGGTGTTGATGGTTTTGAGAGTGCTTGTATGGTTCATCGAAAAATTGTGCGGATGGCCATACTGTGTACATCTATCTATATAGGTACAAGTGGCAATGAATCAACATTCACTCTGCAGTGTTGTTCACAACCATTCAAAAAATGTGTTCGTCATGTTTGCAGGGAAGATTTAGCAGTTTCAACTGCTGGTCCAGCAAATCCAGGGTGTGCAAAGCAACGTGCTAGCGGCCACCCGCCTTAAGAAAGCATCCACAGCCACGTCACAAGAGCCCAACATGCGCGTTGCTGTGACTGCTCAGAGTGACCAGTGTCACATGCTCAAGAAAACTCAACAATGCTGAAAATGGGGGGTCGTATTGTGACCCATTCAAGTGTTGCATGCGTTACAACCTCGAAATCATGGTGAACATCACAAAAGTTTTGTCACAGAGCAGGAGCCCGATAGTTGAAAGCGTCCTCTCAACATCCTGTCAACCATTCTGAGAAAAGATTTTCTTGGAGAGAGCGTTTCACACTTCTTGCTGACTTTGCTCAGCCCTCAATTTGGGCCAATTATAGTTGGATTGATTAATCATCAGTAACCATCATCAACCATCATCAAACGTCATGGTTAATCACTAGTAACCACCATTCACCACCATCATCAACCTGCTTCATCAATGGCTGGGATCCAACACCTTGATACCGTGCTATTGAAAGCAGAAAACTGGCAGCGATCCGCGATCCGAAGGAGCAGGCAACAGCCAACTATCACTGCGTTTGCTTACAACAAATTGTATTTTTTTTCTGAAAACAATGGACCCCCAAAGTTCTGGATGGTTTAGTACTATAAATGGTTAACAAAGGATGATAACTGGGGGTTACCCCTGTGAATTGAGAAACACCCAGTGCCGGTGTCACACAGACCGGCACTGGGCATAACTGATTGGAAGCAGATCAAAAGTGGGCACTATACTTTATCTATGGTAATAGTATATGGTCCATAGTATATGGTCAATCTATCATTGGTATATGGTTAATCTATGGTTAATCCCATGGTAACGGGCTGACCCGGCTCGGGGTTCGTGGTTGCAATCGCAGAGCCGCCGTTGGCCTGCCATGCATGGCGCTTTGGCATGGCTTGTTGCTGATGCTTGGCGGCGTTGTCGACGGCGAGGGACGGTGGCTTCAGTCGACTAGCTTGATTCGTGGTTGGCATATGTTGGCATGGCTTAGAGAAGATGCCATTGTTCAACAGTAGTGATGACCCCCTAGTGAGTTTCAGGAGTTTAAGACAGGGGAGGTCATCAATACTCATGTTCAATCTCCTTGCGTTGTACGCAATCCTGAGTTCACAGTTTTGCCTTGGGCGTCAAAGGTCCCAAATGATGGAAGCAAATGAGGTCAATCCCAAAATACATGAGTTGCTCCATCCAAACTTGCACATGCCAGGGGCGGTGGCCAAAGTAGGTTTGCTGCTTTGCAGTCCAAACTTGAAGATACTATAAGCCACTTATCATATGGGTATGTCCAAGCCTTCTGGGCAAGAGCTCCGAATGATCAAAAGGCAAAATCAATAGTGTTTAGCTTCCCCACAGACGTATGATATGGGGCTGTCAACGAGAGAAGTAGACATTTTTGACCAAAAAGTTTTGTTTGTAAGCGGGTTTTCTCGCCAAAAATAAAGGTACATAACGGCCAATTACGCTTGAATAACAACAAATTTGGGATGAATGTATGCGCATGAGTCAACGTGGTGAATCGAAAACCATTTCTTTTGATGTTAAGCACCATGAACAAGACCAAAGTAGACCAACAGCAACAAACTGCGCTCGTTTGGTTTAAGGTTTCCCCTTAAGATGGGCATGTTGAGTGTTCCAAGACATGGCCATGAGTGTGGACCCCTGGTGTGCCATCATTAACCATAGTACCTCTATTTTGGTGGATCTATCTATCCCACATAAAATTGATGGTTAATATTGACCAATATCCAAATGTGGATGCAACCAAGAAAAAAATTGTTGGCCAGCGCCACTTCACCATGGGAACAGCCATGGTTTTTGGAGATGAACAACAAAGTAGTCGTGTTGATGATGAGGCACGAACCCACTGCTTGCCGGCGGCTTTAAAGATGGTTTGTTTTGATTACCTAGTATTTGGGACGGTTGGTTGAGTAACCAATATTTGTCATAAGTATTGAAACCGCCAACCAGATTAATGGCCCATCATCATGATAGTGTGGATAACATTCAAGTTACAGTACCATGAATATACCCATCATGATCATGAACCATCATTAAATGGTAACTATTGATCCTGGTTAGTTAGTTAATCGTTGAACTTAGCCATTAATGAGCCAACCTTCATCCTGGTTAATCATAGTTCATCTTGTTTCATATACCATTAACTAGTGGTAGCCATTAAGTACCCCTGGTTTCATGATACTCATTCAAGTTACCATGAATATACCCATCATGAACCATCATTAATTGTTAACTATTGACCATGATTAACCAAACTAGTTAATATTAATGAACTCAGCCATGAATTAGCCAATGTTCATCCTGGTTCATTGACTAATGGTAGCCACTAACTAATGGTTTCATGATGCTTCATCATTTGTTCATCCTGACCTGCTTGGCCGAGGATGATCCTCCGTGCCGTGATCACCAGCTGCGCGGAGAACCTGCAGCGCTTCGCGCAACGGCCCGAGCGACCCCGGCGTGGCTTGGACCCGGAGGAGGTGGTGCTCAGTGCTTCGGATCCTTTAGGAGGATCCTATTAGGTAGGATGATCCTATTAGGTAGGATCCTTTAGGAGGAGGATGATTACATACATTAGTGTAGGATGATCCTATTTCAGGATTATAGCCTATTAGGTAGGATGATTATACACATCACGTGTACATTAAGAGGTTATATATTTGTACAATTACGACCAGACGCTGTCGCTTGCCCGGACCCGAACAAGTCTTCATCTTGATCATCATCTCATCATCTTCATCATCCTTTCATCATCTTACCATCATCATACCCCCCCCCAAACCCTAAACCCTAAAACCCTAAAACCCTAAACCCTAAAATACTAGCCTTGTACATCACCATGATAAGGAATTAGTAACAACAATAAGGATTTTGAAACACAGACAGGAACCTACCATACACAACGATAAGATCACTAGCAATAGTAAATATTACATGTATATGTAAAGAATTTTTACAATATATTATCATTTTTGAGACCTTCCATTCCAATAATCCTTCCAATCCAATAATAGTTATTACCAACAGGAAACCAAAGCGAAATGAGTTTGAAACATATTGAAACGATTGAAACGATTTGATTTGTGGAAGTTGGCAGTTGTGATCTTTTAGACTGCTTGGTGGCGCTTCAGACAAGAAGGAATAGAACGCGATAGACTTGACAAACAGCTCGGAAATGTGGCAGGGGATCATGGTAGACCTCAGTATCTAAGAGAATTCAAGAGGCAATTCTCTAAGCATAGCCCCACTAAAAAATAATCTATGCAGAATAAATCTGTGCAGAATTTATGTTACGTTACCCAGCCGATGGATATCTTTCAAAAACATCATGCCATCATGCAACATTTTATGAGCGCAATGGAGTGGCACAAATGTGCCAGTGTAACCCTTTCCGGATTCCAGAGAAAGAAGCTGGATGGAACCTACAAGCAGAAGGCCAGACTCATCATGAAAATTGATTTTCCATTCATTCGAAACGGTAACTTGCAAGTTTTCCGGACCAAGTGGCCGGTTCTCACTTTTTATTCCACGATTTTCAGGTGGATTGTTTGAGGATTTCTGTTTGAGGATTTCCATTACTGTACTGTGGGCTTTCCGAGAATGTCATACATATCCAGCGGATTCGTATCGCAATCGCAGGCTGACTGTATCAATGACAAGCCTTATTTCGAAAGCAACGGCGCTTTTCTCTATTCGCTCAGCAACGGGGCGCCGGCGATCTGCTTGAAGAAGAGGGGTTTGCTGGATAAGACCAATTCATGTGACCGTTGACTGAATTGTTTTATGACTCATGACATTGGCAGTGTCCCGTGGGCTGACATCAGCAAGAACTGAGGAACAAGGCGTCTAATTTTGATCGTTGTTCACCTTGGCTTTCGAAGCCTCGAACAACTAGTCTGGTAGAACTAGACCATGTTTCCTGCCAGTTTCGTTTGCAAGCTAGGGTTTTCGAGATTCATCCACTTGCGTGTCGAGGTGAAGCAAGGCGAGGAAGAATGAAGAATGTGTGGCGTAGTTGGCTTCGGAACAAAGAGAGTGGCGGGAGTTGTGGCGAAGCAAGTGGCTCGTGTCTCCAGTCGCTCGGTGGAATATTCTGATTTCCAGATGAAAGAAGTGCTAGTTTCAGGGTGGCTTTGCATTGTGCTTTGCGTTTCCAGTTGAGCAGAGATGGTTTTTGCGTTGAATCCAGGTTTGTGTTTCTTGGTTTGAAATCACCGGTAAACCATCAGGAAACCATCAGGAAACCAGCGGGAAACCATCAAGAAACTATCCGGAAACCATCAGGAAGCCAGCAGGAGACCGTCAGGAAACCATCCGGAAACCAGCAGGAAGCCAGCGGGAAACCATCAGGAAACCGTGAGGAAACGATCTGGAAATGAGCAGGAAACCATCAGGAAACCATCCGGAAACCATTCGGAAGTGATCAAGAAACCATCAGGAGACCATCAGGAAACCACCGGGAAACCATCAGGAAACCAGCGGGAAACCATCAGGAAACAAGCGGGAAACCATCAGGAGACAATCGGGAAACCATCAGGAAACCAGCGGGAAACCAGCGGGAAACCATCAGGAAACCATCAGGAAACGATCAGGAAACCAGCGGGAAACCGTCAGGAAGCCATTGGGAAACCAGCAGGAAGCCATCAGGAAACCATCAGGAAACGATCAGGAAACCAACGGGAAACCGTCAGGAAGCCATTGGGAAACCAGCAGGAAGCCATCAGGAAACCATCAGGAAACGATCAGGAAACCAACGGGAAACCGTCAGGAAGCCATTGGGAAACCAGCAGGAAGCCATCAGGAAACCAACGGGAAACCAGTGGGAAATCAGCGAACCGATCGGAAATAATACTGAGAAATGCATCAGGAAGCCATCTGAAAACCAGCCGGGCAGTTCCTATCTGGAAAGTTCGTATCAGGGAACAATGAGGAAACTTTCCATCCGGAAAGCTGCCGAAAATGTTGAGAGATGCGGTGTCCATTTCAGCCTCTCTCTCCCTTTCTCTCTCTCTTTCTCTTTCTCTCTCTGTCTCTCTCTCTCTCTCTCTTTCTCTTCTCTTTCTTCTCTCTCTCTCTCTCTCTCTTTCTCTCTCTCTCTCTCTCTCTTTCTCTCTCTGTCTCTCTCTGTCTCTCTCTCTCTCTCTTCTCTCTCTTCTCTCTCTCTCTCTCTCTCTCTCTCTCTTTCTCTCTCTGGCGGGCATGACTGTCAACAGCCGTCCCATCGGGGCGCCAAAATTGCGTCTCTGTTTTTCCTTCTCTAGTTCTCTTTCACTTTGAGAAGAGAATTGTTATCGCACTGAAGTAAAAATGGAAGTTTCTCCAGTCCTTGCCGAAAAGGCGCTTGGTTTTTTGAGCGTGTTCACAGATTTCTGGGTCAGACGGTGCCAGCTGACGTAGGACAATGGTGCTAACCTCTATGACTGCTTGCAGGAGGCAGCTAATATTCCTTTTGTAATTGACCAACATTGAGCATGTGGCATGAGCATCATCCGTTTCGCTCTGGGAGGCGGCCGGCGAGGCTGAATGGATGCTGAAGCCTTCAGTGGCAGCAAACCACGTGAAGCATCACCGTGACCACAGAGGTGGCGTTTTTGAGGACAGAGTGCGTTGCTGTGCAGAGGCTGAACTTGCCTAACATGTAGTTTGTTTGCAGGAAGCATGGAAACGCACCGTGCTGATCGTTCCTGCAGGTCTTGAGGCGGGATTGAAATGTATAGATATGATCAAAACTTGAAGCTGCAAGTACACCTTTTACAAATTTTTTTTGTGGGCAGGCAAGGAAAAGTGCGAGGGCGGAAGATGAAACCCCGCCGAGCCAGCCCAGCCCGGACGAGTTGGTCAAAGACGAAGATGAGGAGGCCGGCCATTTTCTTTTCGATGTAGGAGAATCTCAGGATCCTTGTAGAGAATCTCAATTTCTATTCGCCTCAAATTTTGTAAAGTCATCAGCAGTCCTTGAAACAGATGGATTTTTGATGATTTTTGCGCCTTGCGTCTCCGTGAACTCCTATTAATTCGTCTCCTCTTCTGTAGCCTTGTGCATCAAAGTCAGTTTCTTTATGTTTCTGGTTGTCGTGCTGTCCCGTTGACTTTCTATCGCGGTTACTCACTTTTTCTATCGTGGTTGCTATGTTCAATTCTTATCGCGGTTACTACGTAGTCTCGTGAAGGGTATGCATGATGTAAATAGACCATCATACATGGTGACAAACTGCGGTTTGCACACCGCAGTTTTGCGAATAGGTTTGCAACCACGGTCTCATAAATGTTTAGAGGCTCGAATTGAGGGATAGATGATGTTTTGCAATTGAATGCAAGTGCACGTGGCCAACTACAAGATCACAAAGGACCACGCCACGCGACAGAAGCATGACGCGTAAAGCAACATGCTAGATGCGCATGGTGTACGTAAAGTACATGTGTTTCAAATGCATGATGCCTTGAACAGAATTTGTTTAAACGCATTCCTAGAATGCATGAACGCAAAGGTTGCATGCCTGCAACTTTGCTCAGTTTACCCTGTTAGCAGTACACGCGCATAGTTCTAAGTGTTTGCAAGCATGAGGACATGTGATGAGCAGTCGTAGATGTCTGTTTTTGTGTCACATGAGTGTTCTAGAATGTAAAGCTTTTGGAATCTAGAACTTTTGAGTGACGACTTAACACGTAAGCTGCAACCATAGGTCACGCTAACCACGTGTAAGTCATGGTAGTGTTTGCTGTGAGCTCCTAAGTTTTGTTTAGGACTCCTTTTAGAGCAACACGAGTGCACAAAACAAGAAGTGTACCTTTTTAACACGTTTGGGAACACAGTTTTGTTGCACCTAGCGCTCCTTTTGACTGGTTTACCTAAGTTTGGAGCCCTTGAGACCTGTGAGTTGAAGCTGTGTAAAGACAGCGGAAGTTCAAACTCGAACGTTTAGGCTCGAGGCCTTTCAGCAGAGCGAGAAAAGTTGAGCTTGGAATTACAGAATCAATTTTAAGAATTGAAATTCTAAGTTTCTGAGCCCTACGTTGAGGCTTGCTACCTCCGCATGGTAGCGGAGCAGCGTGGTGCTGCTACAAAGTGATTGCATTTGGGTCGAGTGACCTCGATTTGATTGCGTTCAAGCTGCTGGAAAAAGCCTCGGCGCCTTGAAAGTGAGAAGAATTCACGAAATCAATTCCCAAAGGGAGAGAAGTCCACCTAGAGAAGGAAGCTCTAGGAACAGAAGTCCGTCAGCAAGATCACCCACGCCTAGGTCTGATAGAGCGAGATCGCCGGTGAGACCAGCGAGCTCGTTTTACCCCGAAGCTGCCTCAGCTTCGGGTTCGATGAGTCGCATGACTCAGCAGATGGAAGCAATGGCCAACATGCACAAGTGATGCAGGTCGTTGAGATTTAGCAGGAGACTCTGGGACGGCTGAATGCTAAGTTGGAGCAGGCTGAAATTGACAGATCTGTGCAGCCACAGAATCTCTTGTTGATTGGAGGAGGTCCTGCGCTCTTTGCTCAGAGACCAACAGGAGGATTGAGAGCTCATTGAAGTAGGATGCAACGAGCGCGCTACACATTGCATCTTTGTGCAAACGTTGGCTGAGAGAGGAAACCCTCGAAGATCCCACTGAAGCAGAATCAGAACAATTCCATGTCCCGATTTGCTTGGTTTGTGGTCATGGGGTCTAGTTCGAGAAATCTGGAAGACATCATGAAGAGGTGAGGGTTTCAAAGTTCACACAACGGACAGAGCAGCCATCATGAGGATGAGTGCAGCCCTGACGGTCCATGAACTTGAGGTAATGGTCGCAACTCCGACCGGATCAATTTATCCTCGCAGGAATGTGATGAGTCCTGCGACTGAGGCACGTCATGAAGCAGAGATGAGTCACTGGCCATAGTCATAGTCACAGTGCAAGCGTTTTGGAAATTT
This sequence comes from Symbiodinium kawagutii, assembly GCA_009767595.1. Taxonomy (NCBI): domain Eukaryota; class Dinophyceae; order Suessiales; family Symbiodiniaceae; genus Symbiodinium; species Symbiodinium kawagutii. The sequence goes on along the minus strand of VSDK01012728.1, from coordinate 518,823 downwards.
CATGAGCCGGCAGCAAGATGTGTGCGAAGTAGATGGATCCACGGCATGTTGAAAATAAATTCAACTTCATACTTTTGGATGTCCTGACGCCCCAAAACCGTTGTATAGAAATCCTCGTTTGTGAGGGGGTACGGATATGCATGGTGTAAAAAGACCATCATACATGGTGACAAACTGCGGTTTCCACACCACAGTTTTGCGAATAGGTTTGCAACCACGGTCTCATAAATGTTTAGAGGCTCGAATTAAGGGATAGATGATGTTTTGCAATTGAATGCAAGTGCACGTGGTCAACTACAAGATCACAAAGGACCACGCCACGCGACAGAAGCATGACGCGTAAAGCAACATGCTAGATGCGCATGGTGTACGTAAAGTACATGTGTTTCAAATGCATGATGCCTTGAACAGAATTTGTTTAAACGCATTCCTAGAATGCATGAACGCAAAGGTTGCATGCCTGCAACTTTGCTCAGTTTACCCTGTTAGCAGTACACGCGCATAGTTCTAAGTGTTTGCAAGCATGAGGACATGTGATGAGCAGTCGTAGATGTCTGTTTTTGTGTCACATGAGTGTTCTAGAATGTAAAGCTTTTGGAATCTAGAACTTTTGAGTGACGACTTAACACGTAAGCTGCAACCACAGGTCACGCTAACCACGTGTAAGTCATGGTAGTTTTTGCTTTGAGTTCCTAAGTTCTGTTTAGGACTCCTTTTAGAGCAACACGAGTGCACAAAACAAGAAGTGTACCTTTTTAACACGTTTGGGAACACAGTTTTGTTGCACCTAGCACTCCTCTTGAGTGGTTTTTACCTAAGTTTGGAGCCTTTGAGACCTGTGAGTTGAAGCTGTGTAAAGAAAGTGGAAGTTCAAACTCGAACGTTTAGGCTCGAGGCCTTTCAGCAGAGCGAGAAAAGTTGAGCTTGGAATCGAAGAATCAATTTTAAGAATTGAAGCTCTAAGTTTCTGAGCCCTACGTTGAGGTTTGCTACCTCTGCATAAAACCCTGAACCCCTAAACCCCTAAACCCCTAGAGCCCTAAAGCTTAAAAGCCGTAAAACCGTGCGTAAACATGTGAAGTCTTGGGCAAACGACGGTGTTTGCGCATACAATTACCAACAATTACCTAATTATGTATCAAATTTTGTTTCTTCGGGAATTCTTTGGAAGGATTCTTGTTCAAAGTGGGGGATTTGCCTTGAAACGGGATTCGGTTGATAGTCGTTAAGATGAGTTGATGATGCGCTGCACTGTGCTGAATTTGATCCAGGTTAGCGATGAATATTTGACGGTTGACCAACTGATTATTGATCGCTATATGCATGAATGCTCAAGAAGCAGTCACTGGATGGCAAGGGATGGCATGGGATGGCGATCTCAACTTTGGATGGGGAGCATGTGCAGGGTTCATGGCGACCTGCCAAGGTTGAAGTTTGCAGCGTGTGCAGTTTGGGAGTTGTGGTGTTTTGATTGAGCTTTTGGGGTGGGCATGCGAACGCCTATGTAGCAATGGTATAATCCACGTGGGGTGGTTTCAAGCCCCATGGTTCCTGACCATTTGCTAAAGGGGATGATCATCCAAGTGGCATGAGTTGGGCCGGCAGTTCTCATTGATTTTGTTTGATGACCTGGACAACCTTGCTTTGAATCCAAGCACAGCCACTCAGAGGCACAGGCCGTTGACCCCAACACATTCAGGAAAGAGCAGTTGAATCAAATTCTATCATGTTTGCAACCAACATGTTCTTCGGGGTCCGAAACCTTCCCATGGAAAACCAAACATTTCCATTGATCTTCATAGTTGAACACCTTGAAGCCCGGTGGTTTCACCAGGTTTCACCAGGTTTCACCAGAAAAGTGAGCCGGCAGATGTTGGGCAGGCCATGTCGGTTGTGGCCATGCCCAGGTTGTTTGAACGCCTGCGGCGTGGCACTGGGAGTTCTGGGGGCTCCTCTGGATGCCGTGGCGCCTCTCATCGGCGTTTGGGAGAGCGGAGGACCAAAAACAAGCTGTTGGTGGTGGTTCAATGGTGGCAATAGTGGTGCATTTAGTTATTTTTGTTGATGATGATGATGATGTTGTTGTCAGATGTTGTGGTTGGTGGTTGGTGGTTTTTCTTCGCTTCCAGCTTCTAAAACCGACTCATGATATCTGCATGTTCACATCGGAGAGCAACGCAAAGTCTGTAGGCAGTAAGATGTTTGCTCAGAGTGTCATGCACTGTTTCCTTTGTCATGGTTATCATTGCCTGGTTTAGAGTCAAGGATTGGTGTGCGTCCTTCTATGTATGGTGGGTTTGTCCAGAAAACAGAGAATTCTGTTGCATGATGCCCCATGATTAGGGTGGTTAAGGTGTGCAGCATCAGCTTGCGTGTGTTGACCTTGAACTCACTGACCAAAAACAATAAGTTCAGAGAAGCCATGGTTGATCATGGTTGTGTGGTGCCAGCATTTATAGATGCTGCATGTAATGGTAGATCTGCTCCAGATTGATAAACCAATGTTTGATGGCAAATCACCGACTATCTATGTTGTAAGTGTAGGTTGCTTTTTGATATGGATCTATCGTTCTTAACCATCAATGAACGATTAACCACTATTAACCAAACATGTTCTAGTTGGTTACCAACCATTACCCCCATCATTGTATTCCATTGGACTTACAATTTCTTAATATGATGAATGATTTTATAGTTGGCATTGCAATGGTATTCAATCAGTTGCTAACCAAATGTTGCTTAATTAGTTGGTTAGCCATGACCAACCATTACAGTACCAACCACTACTTACCATCCCTTACCATTATCAAGTATTACAACCATTACCAACTATTATTAAGCATCATTAACCATTAGATTTTGTGGTTGGCTATCAACCATTACTAATCCCTAAGCATCAATCCCATCCATTCCAACCGGTCGTTGCCTACATCATTTCCCCTCTTTGCGTGCTGTCCATCTCAGGTACACGGTTGCCCCGCAGTCCGTCTTGGCGCCTGTTGGAATGGTGCCATGTCAGTGGTTGGGGTCACACAGAAATCCAAGCAGAAAAAGTTTATTTTATTGAGAACTATAGGGGTTAATTTTATTGATCTTATTGATCTTATTGATCTTATTGATCTTATTGACAACACAAGATTCAAGTCTTATGGGGTTGCGTGGGGGTTGTATTGGACTAGCAGGAACTGATCAATGGTCAATGAAAGGAGATCAATGGTTAATAAGATTGGTTATGATGGTTTTAAATAGGGAATAGTAACTCCAACAAACTTATGCTGTAACAACTGCTGATTGTTATGGCCAGATTTTTGGTTCCCAAAAATAGGTATTCGATATCCCAGATATTCACCAACCAGATATCCAAGTAGTTGCATGGCAGTCGGTCCCCATTGCAATCACTGATGTTGGGCTTAACACCATTCCATGGTTCGTGAGCTCCAAGCAAGCAACCATTCATGCTGACCTTTGATAGCTGCCAGCGAATTGGTTGTTGATACTGTTGATGGAAGAAATCCTGCACCACTTTCATAGTCCACATCCCATAGGAACCCCAAATCTTAATATTGAAGTATGTGCTTGGTTCATGCCGGACATGAAATCTGTGAATGGAGAAAATCCTGCGCCACCCACCTTGCTACCACAACATTGAGATTAAGGGGTTGCAGGGGGTGTCCTCACACAAGATTGCTTGGGATGCTCATCTGGGTGGTGCAGGATTTCCTCCATCAACCGTATGAGATAGTTCCATTGATGACAAGGCTGCCCCTCACTGCCCACCTCACCTAAGGGTCTCATGAAGCAGCTATTAGGCACCTCATCAACCGCGAATGAGCCGGCGGTTGGTGGCTGGTGGCATGTGTGTGTGTGTGCAGTGGGAGGGGTAAGCCAGATATCAGGGTGTTTCGTACATGGGCTACCCCCAAACATCCCAAGTCAATACTCATTCCTGGGAGAGCCCCGCGGACAACCACATCAAACAGTCATGAAGGTAGCAGAGATATGTCAGGTCCTTATTGCCTTGCATGATATGTTCAAGTGTCACGCGCTGGTTATTCAACTGATGATCAACTTATCAAACCATCAAGTCCAGTTAACGATTCCTGTGGATGGTTGGTTGAACAGCCACAGTTGAGATTACTACCCTCCACTGATTCAAGCCAGTGGAACAGCATTTTTTTTCGGAGGATTTCTCCCGTGCATCGTGATTTTGCATCAGAAATTGTGCGAGCCATCATGTTCAAATGATTCTCAGCCTATGTGTTGTGATTTTGCATTGCATGTTGGATTCCTCGAGGGCAGTGCCATCCCCTTGATAACTCCCTCGTAGACTTCTCAGGTGGGCATGCTATTCAGCCTCATGGCAGCTCAGCATGTGCATGGAGACGACTTGCGCCTCGGTTGTTGCTCATAGATGGTCTGTGGCTCATAGGAGTGCTCGCGACGACTTATGGGGCTTCGCGATGGCGAAGATATGGATATACATACATATAACGTGATTGCCAAGTAAGACTCGTGTCACTTTCGGTTGTACTAACACCCTGAGTTTGTGACCCGCCAGTTGCCACTACTACGGGGTGATCTTGATCTGTTGTTCTGTGTTTCTCCTCACTCTTTCTATTGGCCATTTCCGAGCCCTTTTGAAGGATCCGACCTCGAGCTCAAGATATTGTTTCAAGTTCTTGCGTATCTTGCCCAAAGGACCTTGCCAAATTGTATATCGAGGCAATATTTCTCTCTCAACCCTTTAATGGGGTCGTTCCAATTGCTGATTGTGCACTCAAATGGGGCCGGGATTCAAATCAGTAGAGCCATTGAGCGGTACGGAGTTGCTGCCCGGAAATGAATATCTTCAAAACGTGTGATAAATGTCGCAGGGTACCCTTATTGATAACCCTCGTTTGGTGGTTTCTTTAGCGATAGAGGTACCCCAAAGCTAGGGCTGGTTTGTTACTATAAATGCTTTATAGTGGATGATTTGAGGGTACCCCTATGGCTTGAGAATCATCTATTATTAAGCAATACTGATAAACTATCCATAACTTGGCGGTCCCCCATTTAGAGAAACCCCCCATTTCTTGACAAAGCACCAAGTCTGGAGGTACACCACAGAACAGATCCAGCAGGGGATTTCCATGGTGGCACCCTACATGTTTGGTGGTTTCCCTGTAACAGCGTACTACTTTGAGGAATGGTTGCAGGGTACCACTTTGGACAAGCCATAGGACTTCAATATGATCAACAGCATGATGATTAATTAACCATGATCAATGGATAAGCTGATTAGCTATTGATATCAACCATGACCATGATCAACAAATATCTCACAATTGACTATGATGTTATAATATCAGTATGATGAACGGTTCTTAGCGATCTTAGCTCATATCAACGCATATCAACCATTATTCATCCTAGCCTTCCCCAGGTTCACATCCGCTGGCTGTCTAGGACAATGCGTGACATCTTCGGCGCATTCGGCGTTCTTCTGGGCGTCCCTTCACCGAAGCGCTGAGGAGCGACCCAAGCGATCAAGAAACAATGCAGTGTTGGGGAAAGACCAATGTGGGTCCAACCTGGCATTTCTTGCATCTTCAAGTTGCTTCTGATCTGTGAGCGTGTTTGTTTTCTATATTTGAGACAGTCAAGGTTGTCAAAAGTGAGACCTTGCTGTTGGCTTTTGATGGGAATTCAGTTGTTTTTCTCTCGTATACAGCTGTGTTAGCTTTATTAATTGTGTTCGAGCATTAGTATATGAACATCATTGAACCATGTCAATCACTAGTAACCATTATATTCGGTATTGTTGGTGATTATCCCAACAGTAAAGGCATGGCATCAACCCTAAAATGCCAACCCTAGGGCACAGCCGCGCCACGTTCACCATCAGGAGCCGTCTCGATGGTTTCCCTATGAACAATGGCTACCAATGATGGTTTCCTTTTTAAAACAATAGCCATTGTTTATGGTAGCCGTTTGGAAACATATAATAGCCATGGTGGAATTTCCCTATTGGCCATGATAGTTCCACCATGGTGGAATTTCCCTATGAACAATTGTTGAAGGGTACGCCATGGCGAACTGGACAATAGCAATTGTTAGTAGGAAAAAGCATTCAATAGTAGCTATCCATAAAACCAGCATGGTGGTTTGCTGCTCTTCGCAATGGCTATGAACTTGGATGGTTCGTAGGTACCGCCATAGCCTGGAACAATATCACATATATCACTTGTCATAAGAGTTCATCAATATTATTAATGGTTCTATTATTATTATCATTATTACTATTTAGTAGCAGTAGTAGTAGTAGTAGTAGTAGTAGTAGTAGTAGTAGTAGTAGTAGTATGATGACCCTTGGTCAGGTTATTGATCACATTTGATCACCATCAGCAACAGTTATTGGCAAGTTATGAATCAGCTAGCAACATCAGATATCATGAATCAACCATCGTTTAAGCCATTAATGAACCACTCAAAAACAATGAATTAGCCACTACGAACCATTGGAAACTACTTATCTTCAGCATCTCGGCCGTGTTTACCTTCTTTAGCAATGTAAGTTGACAATTGCTGGCAGCTAGTAACCATCAGTATCAACCATTATATAATTATCACTAAGCACCATTAACCGCAAGCATCTTGTTGGATTAGCAACAGTAATCATCAAGACTAAATTTCCTCGTGCGCAACAATAATCTTCATCAACTAGTGGTAACCATGATTGACCACCGCCATTCACCAATTAACCATCATTAACAATGATTAAGTAGCATCATCAACAATCATTGAACATCAGCCACTGCAAATCAGCATCATTACCACTCATTAAGAACCATTAACCATGACAAACAACCACTAATAACGATTTTTCAACCGCTCATGAACCCTGAATTAGCTACTAGTAACCATTAGGAATAGTAACCGTGATTGAGGCTCAGTTAGGCTCACTTAGGCTCAGTATGACCCTTAGAAGCCACATAGTTGCACAATTCTTTTACACGACCTGGAAGCAGCCACATAAGCAGTAAGCATTAATCTTCATCAACTATTGGGAACCAGGATTAACAACCACACAATTAGTATGTTGATATCGTGGTGGAATGTGCTGCAGCATGATTAAATGTGATTCAATGCAATGTACGGACATGTACTGGGTTTGAGTATCATGGCGAAACGCAAGACAATGAAATGCACGTGATACTGGAGCGCAATTTTTCTGTGTGATTTTGAACGCGCTGGTCGTGAAATGAAATCCACAAAAATGAGTTTTTCGGGTACTGTGCTGCAACGGGATGTAGAACAACTGCCTGTTGCGATTAATCTTCATCAACTCATTAGAACTTCACGATTAGAAATCCTGGTTACTATTAGTAGCTTGGTTGTCAAAAGCCTCTGAAACCACTATACATTAGAGTAGTCCCCAAGGATTTTCACCCACAACTTGTGGACAGCTGCCTGTTCCAAGGCCGGCTTCTGCCTTCACAGCGGGAGCTCTGAAACCACCGTGCCCAGCTTGGCCGCTGGGAGGCAACGGACCATGGATCGGGGTCTCGTTGGGGCCCAGTGACCTGGTCAGAGCATCCTGAGGTGGACAACCCCATGGTGAGAGTCGCTGTTGGACCCATCATAAGCAACCATAGTGCTTTAACAACCACTGGTTGGTGGTTTCAACCATGGTTCATAATGGTTAGTAAGAGGGGATAATCACCAACAATGATGGTTAAACAACTACTGGTTGGTGGTTTCAGACCTTTTTTTGTTTCTATCATTAACAATTGTTTGGTTGACTGATATTTTTCATAGGGGTTCCACCAACCAGATAATGATTCCTGGTGGTTGATACTGGCTCAAAATGATCAGTCCTGGCCAATAGTGGTGGTTGATTTTGGCTGATATGGCTGATGGGACGATAGTGCAAACAATGCTTGATAATGGCTGGTTATTGACGATTGTTCATTATGTTTGATATTGCCTTGTGATGGTTTGTATCGGGAGTCATGGTTGATCGTGTTTGATAGTGACTGAATATTGGCAAGTTTCTTCAAAGAGCCAGTCTTTTGTTTGTTTGCGTGCTTTATGTTGGTGTTTAGATGTCCCCATTTGTCCGTTGAAAGATTGATTAGCTACAATCATTCATTCAGAAAATCATTGGTAGCAATCTTTCCAACCAGCTGGTTTGAGCTAGAAGCAAATAAACCACTATTGATGTACTATATACTATATTGATTAATTTAATACAACTTTGTATCTGTATTGCTCAGCAATGCTTTGCTTTGGGAAGAAGCTGAGCTTCTCCAACATGATAAGCTCCTTGTTCATATCTATACACAAGTCAACCCTTAGATTTTCAACTTGGTAGCCCACAGGCCCTCAATACCATCTATCAGGTGTTTGTTTGCGCCTCTCCCCATGCATAAAGGCAAACTTTTGCCTGAAGAACAAGCTGATTTGATCAAGACGAGTATACCAATATTACTTGAGTAAAGTTCTTGCCAGGCAATGCTTCGCTTTTAGAAAATGCTGCGCTGTCCCAAAAGCATCATGATGTAACCATTCAACAATTGTTCAAGCTGGTAGCCCACGGACCATGAGGACCCTCAATAATGTGTTTGTTGGCACCCCCCCCCCCCATTGAAAGATGGCCTTTTTTCGGGGAACCAGTTGATCTGAGTTAACCAACTACTAATACTTCTTGAGTACACTTGTGTTGCTAAGCAATGCTTGGCCACTAGTTCTGAAGGTTGATAAACATTCATTAAATCTATTTAGTGATCTATACTTTAGAAGCTGTGCTAACAGCACCCCGGATCCTGCCAGCTGCAAACCTGAAGCTGCCTGATTTGTTTGTACCAAGCAATGCATCCCCTGAGCTGTGAGGGTTTGAAGCTTTGTTAATTGATTCCGTATTCAAAGATGATCACTGCACAAAAAGCTTTGTCAATTGATTCATACTTCAAGGCTGATCACTGTAGGAAAAACTTCATTAACTGATTCAGTATTCAAGGATGATCCAGATTTGTTTTTGTTCGGAGGCCCTGATATTAAAAAGGGGAGATCAAATAGTTGGGGGGGCACACTCAGCAGTCAACATCAATACCGGCTGGTGGTTTGAAACATTTTTTGTTTTCCCTCGTGATTATTGATTAACAGATGGTTGGTTGACTACTATTTTTCACAGGGGATGAAACCACCAACCAGTAGTGGATGTCTAGTGATGGTTTTGATTCGCTCATTAAAGTGCGTTACAAATAGCCAACAGCACTCCACAACTGACAGAGGTTGGGAAGCACGAGGGGAGGCTCGTCGTACAGAGCCACAATGCTATATCGCAAGAACCAACGCAGCAATTTTTGGTCGTTTGGCGTGGTCATCCAGTTGCAAGTTTGGATATAGCTTAACCAATTGCTGGTTCTGTTGGCCCAAATAGCACAGGTTAAGCTATTTCCACGTTTCTCATTGGCGTGCCCACAATCAGTAGCTAGTCCCAGGGCGGAAAAGACAAATTGAGTGATGTTTCAGAAGCATGCCTGCCGCCAAGAATGGAGTGAACCTCATGGCATCAGAAGTTCAGTCACCGGCTTTGCTTTGGATCGGGTTGGTCCATGTCGAAGCTGAAAACATAGTTGCTTCGCATCCAATGAGTTGCCCGTACTGTCAGCCTTTGATGCATGGAATGATTTTGATCCATGTTCTGTCAGAGATGGTCAGAGGATAACGGATAACAACATCAGCATCAACCTTTGCGCAACACCTGGTGGAAAAAGCCTAGCACCACGTGCTCTGCAGCTAGCCTTGACCCAAGGAAATGTATGCCTTCTATGCCGCTTTCATCTTGCTGGCGTCTCTTTTCGCGAAGCGTGTGACATGGGGTTTAGGGCCTGGCGGTTCAGATGCAGCTATCATGCCAAAATGTTTATGAAAATCCCATCAGTCTCTATGAATGATCCAAGATGCAACGACCATCTTCTCAGACTTGGAATCATTTTGGTAATTCGTATCCAAGACGCAACAACACTTGGTAATTGGCCCATGATTAGGACATCATCCATGAAAATCCCATGGAAATTCCATGTAAATCCTGTGGAAATCCTGTGGAAATCCCATGGAAATCCCATGGAATTGCATCCTTCAGGTGCGAGGCAACTGAGGAATGAGCCAACCGGACGCCGGCCTTCCTTCTCCTGGCAATATTCATGGCACGTAAGCTTGAAGGGTGATGGAAATCCTTTCAGATGAAGCATGATCAACCATTAGTGATGAACCATTAGTGATGGACCATTTAACCATTAACCGTTATTCAGAATTCACCATTGTTAAGCCATCATTGGCCCTACAACAATATCCCTCCCATAGCAGCAGGCTGTCCTTGCTGAGGTGTTCCAGTTTGGCTTTGTCGCTTCTGGTACGAGAGAAGGCGAAGGATGGGAAGCTGGACTTCCCATGGATCCTGGGCCCCAGCGCTGCCCGGTCATCCAGTTCGCCAAGCAACAAACCATTCTTTTCCAAGCTTTTCCAACGGTTGCCACCACAAACTAGCTAACAAGCAGAAAAAGCCAAGAAGCGGACAAACAAACAACAAACAAACCAAGGAGAAAAGCAACAAAGCCACCAACAAACGAACCAACAAGCAACCAAGCAAGCAAGGCGGTTTGGAAGATGCTCGTGGGATGTTGGTTCAATAGCCATGGCAACGCAGGGCACTTTTACATCATCCAACCCATCAATCCCAACAAAGCCACTAAAAGCCCCCCTGTTGGTCCAATATCAGATGGACCTAGTAGTTATTACAGTGCCGCACATAAATTTGAATCTAGTCAGATTCGATTACATCATCCAACAATCGTTGCCTTTGGTAGTTGTGGAGGGTTGTGTACATGGCATTACCTGGCTCCTTTGGGATCATTCTAATGCGTGAGAAATTCCATTCACAATATTAATCGACCATTTCAATGGGATAGATGGGTATGCTTTTTGGAGCGATTGTTCACGTCGTTGGCCCACAAACATGAAAGTGCTTGTGAAAATGCGATCATTGGATACGGCATGATACGGCCTTGGGCCCTTTGGGCCCTGAATTTCTCCACTGAGTCATGTGACATGTGCGTCATACCTTCCGCCTCAGGATTCGCGGTCGCTGGGAGGGCTGGCTGCTTTCTCCAGCCACGGACGTCTTGGCCAGCGCATTGCTAGGCCTTTCCTGGGGACCTACCCTGCTCCATAGCTGGAAAACCATGGCCGTGGCCATTTTCAAAGGTAAGATATGGTAAAATGATCCGCTGAAATCATGGATTCTCCAGCCAGCTATGTTGGAATTGCTGCTGATTGTGAACTATGATACCAAATCTATACTGGGAGATTCTAAGGGACACCCATCGTTGAAGGTAAATCACCCGCCAAGGCACGCCGATGGTGGTCTATCACATTTCCAGTAGTTGGTGGGCGGGACCGGGATGGTATCTCAACCATGGCAACGTCCATAATTCTGGGGCTGCAAGCAGCAGTAGGTCCGATTATACCAAGCGATGATCTACTTGGAGTCAGGAATTGTTTAGCACACTGGAATGATTAGTTGCAATGCTGGGTGTCGTTGGATCATCCACCAGAATTCAAGGGGCACAAGGAGCTGTGGAAGGAATACGGAACGATACCATGATCTGATAGGTGGTTTCAACCAATGGCTTGGTACGCTTGTCAGATTTGATCGACGCCTGGTTTGATCTGATCATCACTGCCACAACCCGAGATTTTCACAGAGCAAGAGGCCAAAGTGATGCTTCAAGTTGCTGCATGGCATTTTTCAATGCCATGGCATTCTTCCGTAAACAGATGGGTGTTTCTCAAAATAGGAGACCCCCCAAATCATCCCATACTAACGATTTATAGTAGTAAACCAACCATAACTTTGGGGTCCCCTGTGTAGAGAAACACCCAGATCTTTTTCAAGCAGTCTTTAGCGATGTCATTGGGCAGATGTCTTTTGGGCCTTTTGGGGGGCACGTTCCGAGCCTATCCGATGTACGTCCCCAGCTTCCCCACGTTGGTGAGTGGTTTTGAAGCGCGAGTGTGCAAGGAATGGTGCCTGATACGCGTGAAAGTACACCCCCAAAAGAGGATTCCTTGTTTGAACTTATTATATCGCTGTGGATTCTGCCCCCACCTTCAGATGCTTGCAAGAATGAGCTTGACAAGCAGACCTTGAGAGTGACATGCTACCAGAACGCGCAAAAAAACGCGCAAAATACATCCCGAAGGTCCTACAATGGGATAAGGTCTCCTCCACACACTTGGACAAATGTATACATTTTCATACATATGTTGGTTTCTCAAAACAGGGTTACCCAAAAATGGTTGGTCTTATTACTACTACAATGACCATTAATGGATCATTGGGGAATTTTGAGAAACACCCATATAAGTTAAGTTTTCGCATATACGTATACATGCACATGTTTATATTCACAATTGTATACACATACATGCAGCAGGATATCACATATCCGAACCTCACATTCGCTGGTGCAACAGGTGGCAGTTTGGCCTCCTCCAGTGTGGTCTGCAGCAAAACGCTGATGGCCACAGAGACTTGACGTGTTGTTTGCCACGGCAATGCCGGCAACGTTACGAGCACCCAGGTACTCATTATGCTATGGTATATTTGGGTGTTTCTCAAAATAAGGAACCCCAAACAATGGTTGGTTTATTACTATAAATGATTGATAATAAACTGGATGACCCCAATTTGAGAAGGCTCCATGTAGCTACATGTGGCTCATTTTATGGGTGAATGTAGGTAAATGGTGTACATGGAGCATCTAGGTCAATTAATGATTACTAGTTGATTCATGGGTTGGTCAACGGTCAGCCCTGGTCTGTTGTTTGGTCGGTCAAGAAGATGAATACCAGTCACGTGAATGGGTTGCTTGACGGATGGGAGGATCAATGTTTTTTTGTGGAACACGTCCTGCACGAGTTGGAAGGTAGCTTGCCACATGTTCTTTCAGAGATCGCGTTTGACGTTGCGTCGGAGTTGTCACATGATTTGCGAAACACCAAACTAACTGGCCTATCTACAATGATCGTGTGACACATAAACAACGCAATGTACAAATCGGTGAGATAGCTCGGTGCTTCATCGTTTTGTTCATGTTGGATCTGAGTCACAGAAATTGAGTGGATTAACATCGTGTCTTTCCATCCTCTGGTTTCTCACACGACAGAAAGATGTGGTCTTAGCAGTGCCCCCCATTCGGACTAGCAAGAGAAAATGTCAAGTTCATTAGGTGCTTTGTTCACTATCAATGTGGAATCACAATCAGGGACTCTGCTAAGTCCCTGACCTGGTTGGGTGGAAAATCCGTCATAGAGATCGCAGTTTACCTATTCAAACTGGTGATGGACTTAGCTTCCAAGTTGGGGACTACCAGAGGGCAAACGCCTCGCCCACTTGTTGAGCCAAGGGTTGAGCCATTGGCGATCCACTTGGTTGTGAAGTCATCGGAAGTGAGGTCCCTTGCTTCAAGCGCATGACTTTCAACCTCTTAGATGGCTATCCTCTGGTAAACTATTCTGGAAGCCAACAAAATTGCCATATTTTACAAGTGAACCAGCTATAAGTGCTGAATTTTCCACTTCTAAGTTGGTTTACCTGAGTGCAACCATTTGATTCATATTTTTGAGAATGGTTGAAATCACCAATCGGTTGCATAACGAGGTCAATCAAAATCTGTCTTTGGCATGTCAAGACAACTGATGACCAAGCGTGTGGTTATGCTGATACGTGATCGATGTAACTTTGAAGTAGTCGAGATGTACCGTTGGTTCTAACATTCTGAGAGGTTACAATATCTGCCGAACATCAAGAATTGAGGGGACTATCATCTTATTCTTACACATCCTCAGAGCTTGCAATCAAACCAATTGATACTTGACAATGTCCTTAGTGATAGATAATGATATCCTTCGTGTTAGTGGCTGGTGTTATTGTTGTTCTTGTTATCCCCAGCTCTGGTGGTTTCTCAGAATAGGGGTGCCCCAAAATCATCCAATATTAGCATATTTTACCGTCGTGTCAATAAACCAACCATAACTTTGGGGTCCCAAAAATCGTGAGAAACACCTGCCATATCTTCGGGCTGTGAAGCACTGAGGGTTTCATGGCTGTGGGTCAAAACCCTTAGTCCCCCTGGTTCCTCCATCATTGACCGGCTTGTTTCCCCTCAATATTGTTGGCAAATCCTCCATTAGTTGGTTGGTTAACTGCTTGACCCATGGCCATATAGTTGGTATATATCCACCATAATTGTTAGTCATCATCCCCTATTATTAACCATTAACCAGCTATTATTCACCATTGGCCTCACTGGTTCCACTGCTCCCAGTTGGCCGAAAGCGCGGCCTTCAACACCTCTGAGCTGGCGAAATTGCTTCGAGCAGCACTGCCACTGGCGCTGGTGGCACCTGCACACCTCTATGCCACGCGGTGGCATTGCGAGCCGTCCAGGGGGGTTGGTAAGGTGTGGCTATGGGTCAATATTAACCTACCAATAGTATGGGATAAGAACCAACAAACTATAGGGAAACCAATGGTTAATGATAGGGGAACCAGGGGTACAGGGTTTTGACCCACTGCCGTGTTGTCAAACGGCATGGGTTCAGTTGACCCCAAACTGATGAACCTATCTGGTTGGTGGTTTCAAATATTTTTAATTTTCCCTAGTAACTATTAACAGATGAACCTCTGGCTTCTGTTTCTGTGAGAAAGCTCTGACTCAGTTTTCCAAGTGGGCTTGGATGTGCATGTGCTAGGGAGGCTTCAAGCTGCTTGGCTTACATGACTCGCTTGGCCTCAAATGCCGGTAGCAATGGAAGGCCACGACTGAAGATGCTTCTCTTCAATCCTTGACTCATGAGACAAGGACGCCTGCCCACCTATTGAGACCCTGGTAGTTGCTAGCTCCGGCATGCACACAATCCTGGCGATGAACATCCCAACAACATGAACGACTAGCAATGGATGATCATCAAGTTTTGCATCCTGGTCGTTTGATCATTGGACGTGTTGATCCATCTTGATGACATCCAAGATGATTAAGTTGTATCTACTGCAGCCACGAGATCCTCCAACCACTCAGAGAACCAACCAATCAACCATCCAATCGACCAATCATGGGACCAATCAACCAACCCATCATCTGACCAGTCGCGCAACCAATGCGAGAGTGGCGAAACTCGCAACCAAACGACGCGACCAGGTTTTGAATCGATCGTATGGCAGGCGCGGAGGAGTTGACCGATTCATAGATGGGTTGTAACTATGACTGCAGGGAATTATTGGTCAATATGGCTAGGGGTCAATATTAACCAACCAATAATAGTGGTTAATACCCAACAAACTATAGGGAAACCAATGGTTAATGAAGGTACGGGGTTTTGACCCACAGCCATATAATGACTATGTAAATGGCTATTGGTATATCAACCCAGTTTGCAATAGATTTGTTTATATAAATGGCAATGAGTCAATATTCGTCAACCAATAATGGGGGATAATCACCAACAATATTAAGGAAAACAATGGTCAACAATAGGGGAACCAGGGGTACAGGGTTTTGACCCACAGCCAAATGATTGCAGAGTATGACCTCTCTTACACTATATTTAAATATATATTTAAGGTATATGAATCTTTCTAGGTGTGAGTGCCTGCTACATCCTGTTACAATCACATTCAGATGGCTATGGCTCAAAAATGGTAAGGGACCACAACAGCAATCAATTATCTCAGGAAACCCATCATTTTGGGATCGATCAAAACTTGCGCGTGTTCAAACGTGCAGCGGTATCATCCGAAACTAATGATCTCAGCAGAACTTCGTTCTTGGCTTGAAGAACACCACTGCTCAATCATTTTATTTGGGTGTTTCTCATGCGACAGGGAACCCCCAAAGTTGGGGTTGGCTTATTACTATGAATGATTCATTTGGCATGATTTGGGGGTACCCCTAATTTGAGAAACTACCATGCAGTTTTACCATGAATTGCCAAACCCAGATTGGCGTTCCTTTCGTAGACATTTCTATGGGCATGGGTGATTCAACCTATTAAGAATCTTCAGAAGATTCCAGGATCTTCATTGAAGAAACAACCAATATGGTGATACGACTACGCAGAAAAAATGGTAACAGAGCCCAAGTAAACCCCTGAATCACTCCAGCTGAAGACTTTGCGCCACAGTGGGTCGACCATCGCACAGACCGTTGGTCGTTAAGTTTGTTGCTAATACAGTAGTGATGAATGGCAAGATTATGATAGAAGACTGACGCTTGTGATTCATGGTAGGACTCACCAGTCATCACTAGTAAATTACCTTTAAATGACCATTAAACATGAATGATTCATGGCCAACACTGCTTGGGCCTTGGGTCCTTGTCATTGCCCAGCGGCATGGCACTTGCCAGGCATTCCTTGGTGATTATGTCGCCCAGCCCCTTGAAAGCAGCAACGGACTGGGCAGATTGTTCGCTGTTGCGGCTTCCTTGGGTGGTTCCCAGCAGCATTCCTAAATGAGTTTATTCTCCATTCTCCACTATGAGCTTGGGAGCCACCCAAGGGCTTGTTGGTGTGGAAATGAATGTTCCCTTGTTGTTGACGGTTATTCTCCACCATGAGCTTGGTTGGTTCACTGGGACTGTGATGAATAGATCCCAAACAGGAGAACCAACCCCTGTAACCAAAGTGAATATCCATCATAGGAATGACTCATTTTGGCAATGCATGATGGTTATTTATGGTTATCCGTTAATAATGACTATAATTCTTATCCATCATTCATTCCTGATTCTGAAGTTGGCTAGTTCTGCTGGTTGTTGCTGATGGTTCCTCATTGGCCTCCACGTGACTCTGCATGGCTATCAATGGCTAATGAGGGCTAATGTAATGTCAACCTAGCTTTAATTATCCCCCCTAAATAAAGTACGCCCAATTCCCGCTTGCAATAATAAACCCCCCTAAATAAAGTACGCCCAAATTTTTGGGGCAACCAGATTTGGTGAAACAAAACCCCTGAACCCTGTCCTATTTTTTTGAGATTATCTTTAACAATTGGGCAATTCATTTAGCAATACTAAACTCAAGATCCAGATGTTGG
The DNA here is from genome assembly GCA_009767595.1 of Symbiodinium kawagutii. NCBI lineage: Eukaryota > Dinophyceae > Suessiales > Symbiodiniaceae > Symbiodinium > Symbiodinium kawagutii. The sequence goes on along the minus strand of VSDK01012728.1, from coordinate 501,680 downwards.
ATGTCTGAACAAGTTCTCACCCCTCAATTGATCAATTCCTAATGTAAAACCCTATTGGTAGCCTTGAAGCCTGAGACCCTCTAAATAAGATGTGTGTTTTAACCAGCCTAGATAAAGTATCTTCATCTGATGGTCTCCAATTTCTTTGAAATTTGCTGTAACAATTAGCCAATTCATTTGGCAATACTAAACTACTAAACTCATGATCCAAATGTTGAAGAGTTCTGGTTTTAATTATCCTTAGCAACAAGTCAATTCATTTAGCAATACTAAATTCATGACCCAAATGTTGAAGAGTTCTGGTTTTAATTATCCTTAACAATTCGCCAATTCATTTAGCAATACTAAAATAGATTCTGGATTTCCTGCCAACTGAATTCCCTATTCGTCAATTTAAGAACAATTAGGATCCCTCTGGTTCTTTGTACGTATATTTAGGGTGTATTGAAAGAAGGGGGGGGTTATAGAAACCAGGTAAACATTAATATACATGGTGGCTAATGGCTACCCAGGATTAATAAACCCTAGGTTTATTAATTGGGGGGGTTACCATTTTAATGGGAAACCAAAGCTTTTAGGGGATACCCCCTATTAATCAACCAGGGGTTTATTAATCCTGGGTAGCCATTAATGTAAACTTTCCACTGCTGGTTGGTGATCCAATTTTGACCAAAGATGAAGACATGGTCAAATATGGTGGAAATCTATGGTTTATGAAGTTCATCAATGCTGATTTGGCTGGTGGTTCTAAACATTTTTTTATTTTCCCTATTGATTATTATATAACAAATGGTTGGTCGACTAATATTTTTCATGGGGGTCAAAACCACCAACCAGTTATCTATGGTTAATGTTCTGTTTGTGCGCCTTGTTGCTGGTGCTCTCTTGCTGGTGGCCACCGGGCCGAGGCATGGGAGCCTCATCATTGCTTTGTAACGTGCTTACGGGGTACTTCCTCTATGGCGAGGTCCAAATTGGGCTGCTGGATCCAGAGGTAAAGTTGGAAGATTGGAAGAGTAGTGTGGCTGCAACCCACGACGCCTTTGCCCTTCGTGACTTTGGCGCCACCAAACCATCCACGAAATTACATGCATTTTTGGATGAGCAATGGTTTTGGGGCACCGGATTTCTGATCGCTCCTATCCATTTGCTTCCACTTGAGATCTCAAAATGATCGCAGGATCACGGCTTGGGGGCTGTACTTTGTTTGTGTAAATGCCCAGGTTCTGGATGAGCCAACATGGGGCAACCACCATGTGTAGCCAGGGGCACCACCCATGGCACGCGAAAGCGTTTGGAGGTGCCCATGGCTGTCATTGAATTCAGCGTGGGCATTGCTTTGAGCCTCGGCGGATGGTTGGGCATCACCCACCGGGAGCTAGGAAGCTAAACCAATGGGGTCCCAGATCACTGAGACCAACATCGTGAAGGTATGCTGTGGAAATGGACAAACCGATGAAATCTAAAGGCTCTCTAAATCTTGACATTCCAAAGTGAGAGCCCAAATGACAACTCGCTGTGCCACGTTTCAGGTGCCACGGTCCGATGCTTTCACTCAAGTTAAGTTTTTTAAGGTGTTTGGGTTGGCTGTTGTGTGGATTTTGTTGATATATATCTTTTGGTGCTGATTGTTTGCTCCCAGGTGTTCGCTGTTGTTGGTACAGTCAGGCTATTCATGTTTACTGGAAGTATAGCCATTTTATGGTGGGCTGCAGGCTATCAACGATTACATTGAACACGGCGTCTCTGCCGGTGGTGTCCTTCATTAACAAAGCCATGGTTTCCAGAAGCCTCGCCATATCAATGGCTTCCGCAACTTTGGATCCAAATCACGGGTTTCTCCCCCCAAAGGCTCCCAGGGTTACCACGGCACCCCAGCAAGACCACCACCTTGGACCCTTGGATTTTGGGGGTTTCATAGGGACCAGGGAGCCGGCGCCGGGGACCTAGGGACCACGGAGCCACCCGCGACCTCCCCAGGATCTGCATGGGCATCTTGTCGCTGATGACCTTGCGGTCCAAGTCCTCAACGATCCTGGCGCAATGAAAGGCACCCAGTCGTGACACACTTGGGGAAGCCGCGCTTGGAAGATTTCCATATTTGATAGAGCAACCCTGGGAAACCATTGATTATTGATGGATTTTCCATTGCTATGTTAGATGAGCAGAGGGTAAGCTGATAATGATCACCAAGCGATAGCTGGTTGGCGGGGGATATCATTTCCCTGCCAAGGTACTGACATTGAGGTCAAGGGGGCTCGTTTAGTTGTTGATTTGGGTATGTCACCCAAGCCATAGGGTAACCAATGGGCCCCACCAATTACTTTATTTCGTGTGTTCCCCAGCATCACATGCAAATCTGACACAAGTCTGTCTGGCATAGTGTTTGACATTCTTTCTGGCATAGCTTCTGGCATTCTATCTGGCATAGCTCTTGGCATTCTATCTGGCATAGCTCTATCTGGCATAGCTCTTGGCATTCTATCTGGCATAGCTTTTGGCGTTGTATTTGGCATAGCTTTTGGCATTTGTATCTGGCATAGCTTCTGACATTCTATTTCGCATAGTTTTTGGCGTTGTATCTGGCAGAGTTTTTGGCATTCTATCTGGCATAGCTTCTGGCGTTCTATCTGGCATTGCTTTTGGCGTTGTATCTGGCATAGCTTTTGGCATTCTATCTGGCATAGCTCTATCTGGCATAGCTCTTGGCATTCTATCTGGCATAGCTTTTGGCGTTGTATTTGGCATAGCTTTTGGCATTCTATCTGGCATAGCTCTATCTGGCATAGCTCTTGGCATTCTATCTGGCATAGCTTTTGGCATTCTATCTGGCATAGCTCTATCTGGCATAGCTTTTGGCATTCTATCTGGCATAGCTCTATCTGGCATGGCTTTTGGCATTCTATCTGGCATAGCTCTATCTGGCATAGCTCTTGGCATTCTATCTGGCATAGCTTTTGGCGTTGTATTTGGCATAGCTTTTGGCATTCTATCTGGCATAGCTTTTGGCATTCTATCTGGCATAGCTCTATCTGGCATAGCTTTTGGCATTCTATCTGGCATAGCTCTATCTGGCATAGCTTTTGGCATTCTATCTGGCATAGCTCTATCTGGCATAGCTTCTGGCGTTCTATCTGGCATAGCTTTTGGCGTTGTATTTGGCATAGCTTTTGGCATTTGTATCTGGCATAGCTTCTGACATTCTATTTCGCATAGTTTTTGGCGTTGTATCTGGCAGAGTTTTTGGCATTCTATCTGGCATAGCTTTTGGCATTGTATCTGGCATAGCTCTTGGCATTCTATCTAGTATAGCTTTTGGCAGGGGAGTTGAGGTCCGGCAGGGAACACTCGGCGTGGATGATCGTGGTTGAGGTCCGGCAGGGAACACTGGGCGTGGATGATCGTGGTTGAGGTCCGGCAAGGAACACTGAGGTTGCCTGGTGGTGGTTGAGGTCCGGCAGGGAACACTGGGCGTGGATGGTCGTGGTTGAGGCCCGGCAGGGAACACTGGGCGTAGATGGTCGTGATTGAGGTCCGGCAGGGAACACTGGGCGTAGATGATCGTGGTTGAGGTCCGGCAGGGAACACTGGGCGTGCATGGTCGTCGTTGAGGTCGGGCAGGGAACATTGGGCGTAGATGATCGTGGTTGAGGTCCGGCAAAGTTCACTGGGGATGGATCATCCTGGTCGAGGTCCGGCGGGGAGGAGAAGGAGAAGGAGAGGAGAGGAGAGGAGAGGAGGCAGCTAACATAAAATCTCACAACCCTCACCTGGCAGGTGGGAAATAAATGTTGGTTTTCCAGGAAATCAGCGGCTTTGGGAGTATTCCGATTTTGGCATATACCCCTTTGAAGGAAATTTGTTTTCAAATCAGGCTGCATGGGTGACAACCACGGACTTGTAGTTCTGGTGTTTTGTGGCGGTGGGGTTAGCCTATATCAACCAAAAGATGAAGTTGCAGCAAGGGATCTGTAAGCCACCAAAAAAGATTCTTTGGGGGTTGTTTGAAGGAATCTGCTACTGAGCATACGTGGGTTCCTGGCCATTACCGACCCAATATTGAAAGCATCACCAACAGTGGACTTGTTGTTCCTGTGTCAATAAATGATATGGCGCACGACTGACAATCATTGGCAAGGATGTTTGAGGTGACAAAATCAATTCGCAAGAGGATCAAGAATTATGTTGTGTTTGTCTGGAAATACAAAAATACCTAATGTTAGATGCACATTAAATCAACCTGCGATATTTGAGGGTGAATCACCAGCTTAGATGGGGGTTGGCTTGTGAATATGGATCTACCTTCCCACTACTGGACCGCCATTGTTTCAGCCGCATGGTGTTCCATCCTGGGATGAAGTCCAGCTGTCTGGCTCAACCAGCAGCAGCATCCATGAACTGCTAACAGCAGCCATTGATTTGCCAGGGACCGGATCATGGGTCATTGTGGGTTGATGCCGCTCTATTACGGCTTGATGTCGTGACGTTTGTAACGCAAATCATTGGCAGTGGTGTTTCACTGCGATACTGGATAACGTTTCTAGATCATGGTACAGTAGGTGAACTGGCTATGATGTTAAGGATTGTTCAAGAGTTTCTGATTACCCAAATTACGCATAACAATGATTGACAATGATTGATGCCAGCATATATCCAAAATGAAATTCAGTGAACTTAACTACCCCGAGCAACCTCATTTTTGAGGTTTCGGGTTCTGCAACCCAGGTTTGGGGTGGAAAAGTGCCAGCAATTCCTGCAATGCCGACCGGTTGCAGCGGCTACGTCAGCAATGCTTTGGAACCTGCGAGTGGAGATCATTCTGACATTGTCACTGTGATTCTGCAGTCCTTGAATGGAGAAGAATCAGTGCTAAGGATCTTTCGCAGCACCCTTGGCCGAGAAGTCCACCAGATGGCCTCGGAGAAGTTTGCAGCGAAACCAGGTGCAAAACTCACATTGCATCATGGTACTTCAAAGTTGAAGCTGAACCAGACTTTGGAAAAGCAGGGCTTTGTGGGCAATACTGCAGCATTGTCCTGTACATTTGGTAAAACTGATTTGTACCAGGCATGGTTGCACGTTCGAGGCTGTGAACATCCTGAAGACGAGTGTGCCCTTGATGGACTGACAACGCTCAAAGGTGCAGTTCAAGGCGATTATTTGCGCAGCCTCCCAGGCAGCCTTGAAAAACTGGAATTTGAGCGTGGCTTCAATGATAGCTTGGATGGCGCAACCTTGCCCAGCAATCTTCAAAGCTTGGCGTTTGGCAATCGTTTCAACCAGAGCTTGGACGGCGCAACCTTGCCAAACAACCTTCAAAGCTTGACGTTTGGCAGGGATTTCAACCAGAGCTTGGATGGTACAACCTTGCCCAGCAACCTTCAAAGCTTGAGGTTTGGCAGGGAATTCAACCAGAGCTTGGATGGCACAACCTTGCCCAGCAATCTTCAAAGTTTATAAAGTTTGACGTTTGGTGAGAATTTCAACCAGGGCTTGGATGGTACAACCTTGCCCAGCAATGTTCAAAGCTTGGCGTTTGGCGATCGTTTCAACCAGAGCTTGGACGGTGCAACCCTGCCCAACAACCTTCAGAGCTTGACGTTTGGCGGGGATTTCAACCAAAGCTTGGATGGTACAACCTTGCCCAACAACCTTCAAAGCTTGACGTTTGGTTGGGAGTTCAACCAGAGCTTGGATGGCACAACCTTGCCCAGCAATCTTCAAAGCTTGCATTTGGTGAGAATTTCAACCAGAGCTTGGATGGTACAACCTTGCCCAGCAACCTTCAAAGCTTGAGGTTTGGCAGGCACTTCAACCAGAGCTTGGATGGCACAACCTTGCCCAGCAATCTTCAAAGCTTGAGGTTTGGCCCCCAATTCAACCGCAGCTTGGATGGCACAACCTTGCCCACCAATCTTCAAAGCTTGACCTTTGGTTGGCAGTTCAACCAGAGCTTGGATGGTACAACTTTGCCCAGCAATCTTCAAAGCTTGGCGTTTGGCGATCGTTTCAACCAGAGCTTGGATGGTACAACATTGCCCAACAACCTTCAAAGCTTGACGTTGGGCTTCCAGTTCAACCAGAGCTTGGATGGTACAACCTTGCCCAGCAACCTTCAGAGCTTGAGGTTTGGTTGGGAGTTCAACCAGAGCTTGGATGGCACAACCTTGCCCAGCAATCTTCAAAGCTTGGCGTTTGGCGATCGTTTCAACCAGAGCTTGGACGGTGCAACCCTGCCCAACAACCTTCAAAGCTTGACGTTTGGCGGGGATTTCAACCAAAGCTTGGATGGTACAACCTTGCCCAACAACCTTCAAAGCTTGACGTTTGGTTGGGGGTTCAACCAGAGCTTGGATGGTACAACCTTGCCCAACAACCTTCAAAGCTTGATGTTTGGTTGGGAGTTCAACCAGAGCTTGGATGGCACAACCTTGCCCAGCAATCTTCAAAGCTTGGCGTTTGGTGAGAATTTCAACCAGAGCTTGGATGGCACAACCTTATCCAACAATCTTCAAAGCTTGGCGTTTGGTGAGAATTTCAACCAGAGCTTGGATGGCACAACCTTGCCCAACAACCTTCAAAGCTTGATGTTTGGTTGGGAGTTCAACCAGAGCTTGGATGGCACAACCTTGCCCAGCAATCTTCAAAGCTTGGCGTTTGGTGAGAATTTCAACCAGAGCTTGGATGGTACAACCTTGCCCAGCAACCTTCAAAGCTTGAGGTTTGGCAGGCACTTCAACCAGAGCTTGGATGGCACAACCTTGCCCAGCAACCTTCAAAGCTTGAGGTTTGGTCTGGGGTTCAACCAGAGCTTGGATGGTGCAACCTTGCCCACCAATCTTCAAAGCCTGTCAATGCAGGGCATTTGTTTGACTTGCTTGTGATTGGTTTTGATATTCATATTTTGGTGCCATAGTTCCGGACAATCATTGTGATGCTTCATCCGACCGACTCACGCTCGCGCAAAATGGGCAACTCATCTTGGAATACCATATGGTTTTCGCTGCCAGGGGTTGCCGAAATCCAGACTAAAAAAAACATATGGAAGTTTCACTCCAATGTACGTGTTATAGATCAACAACAATGATGATAATGATGATATGTTTGTTCATTTACGGGTACATGTGATAGATTGTTATAGACAAGTAGATAGTATAGACATAAAGGTGTGTGTGTGTGTGTGCGTGTGCCGGGCCTCGCCAGACTACATCAGTGGCACGTGTTTTTGGTCTTTGGGGTTCTGTATCTACATAGATTTGTTGTGTTTATCTATACACGTATCATCCCCTTACTGCACATACAATGCACAGGATGTACATATGGATAGAATGGAAGCAAGAAACCTGCCAGACGAGTCCACGGTTTTTGTGTAGGTTGTCATTTGTCAGAATGTGGGTGCAACGAAATCGCTGAGTATGTTTGATTTCTGGCTGTGTTCGTGACGGATGCCGAGTCTCAAAAGGTTTGTTCTTGTTCTGGCGGGTGCGCAACCGCTCCGCGCCTTTACTTCAACCTTTGGTATCCTTTGGTACTTTTTTGTCGGGTAGCAGTGACTTCTTGTTTGGTGATTCGCACAGTGAGACATGCCTCAGTGGCATAGGCGAGCTGCGTTGTGAATTGTTTCCAGTAGGATCCAGTGACGGGGGCCCAGTGAGGGCCGATGGTCCCCAGGCCGAGGATGAGCCAAGTTGAGGCCTGCTTGGGGTTGGGACCTGGCTAGCTGCTGGGGCAGTTTTTGGCACTGCTCATGTGGAACTGAGAATTCGTGAGAGGCAAGGGGTGACACTGGCAGCCGTACTATGGGACTAAACCACAAACAATCGAGGTATTACCAGCCAACAGTGTGAACCCATTTTTTTTGTAGCTTTTGCTTTGTATCAAGTCAGCATTCTAAGTAGCAACTGTTGGGGCCTGAGTAGCCGCCTATACCAAAGGACCACGGGGATGAAACTTTGTTGCTGCAACTGCTAAAGTCAGTCGCAGTTTGGGAGTTATTCTATCACGGTAACTGAGTATCCACCGTATATTCTCCGACAATGTTTCACTATCGTCAATTGTCCCAATGATTTCTCATTGTACGTACGGCACACTCACAAGGATTCATGATTCATGCAATGTTCAATTGAAATAGTTGCGCAAATCGCCATTTGATGAAGCAATATGGTACTGACTATTCTATGATTTACACTCCAGTAAACAAACCTGGCAATGGAAAATCCACCATTTATAGCTGGTTTCCAAGGGTTTCCTATACAAATTGTTGATTTTTCCATGGGCATGTTAGTTTACCAAAGGGTAAAACTTAATTCTTGCTGTATGGCCCTTCGCTTGCCGGTAGTTTCCACCCCCCTGGAGGCAGCCATCCATTGCCAATGCGAAGAAAAATGCGCCTGACGTTCCTGCCATGCTCCAACTGGATGTCGTGCATGGGATGGGCCCCAAGCACGGTGGGTATCCCACCTGTCAAAACCAACCCTGAGTGGTTCGTTACCGGCTTCCCCTAATGTCAAGGTCCCCCATGCCCCTCCAAAGATCCCTGCGGTATGTTTGGATTCCAATGAGAAACTTGGGTGTTTGGGCGATTACATTGACTTGTATTGGGCACTGTTAAGCACAGGCGCTCATCAACCTTGTGTAGATGTTAAGAGTAGGGGGAGTGGGTCTTTGTTCTCCGCCTGGTTTGCCCGGTGTGTGGCATGCGCAAGCCATGCGTAGGCAAGCCATCCATGCGTTAGAGTGCTGAGTTGGTTCCTATACTCGGGGATTGGATTCCCGTCCATCTATACACACTTGTAGCAGATTTTCCTTTCAGCTATGTCGGATGGCCAGAAGGTCATCAACTATCATTCTCCAGTATGAGCCATAATCAAACCACTAGCCAAACATTATTGTACTGATACCATTGGTCAACCATGCACTGATCTTGACTTGTCCAGTCTGAACCACTTGGTTCATCATCATGGTGCACATATCCAAAGCCGCAACGCCAAGGTTGGATGCTTTGCACTGTGTATGGCCAGAGGGCCTCAGTTGCGGGAAAGGGGATGCCAGGGGTCGAGCCATGGGAATGACTCGGCATGACCAACTCGCGCACTGGGTGGCTTGGGGTCGACCCACATGGCGATCTGGACATACCCAGCTATGGTATCCACCCATGGGGGGAAGCCGGGGGAAGCTACTTTTTGTTGGAGTGCATCACTTTTGACCAACCAATAGCACTGCGCTGTTGGTGACCAGACAAACTACTTTGGCATTTGAATCCCAAGTAAGATAGATCATACGAGTCAGGTGTGGAAGAGGTTCATTTTACCCGAGGGAGCCGTGAGGCATCGGTGCAGGCTCACCACGTTCTGTTGGCAGCCCCCAGTTGGTTCGGTGTTGGTCATAGGTGGTCATGGCAACGTAGATATCTTGTGCTGCGATGAAATTTACCATGACGGTTCCCTCATGGCACGCGTGGCACGTCTCTCCGCCCAGATTGGAGTGGCACTGGTGGAGGGAAGTCTTGATGCTGAGGCCCGGCAAGTTTTTTTAGATATTATTGTTCGCTGGGGAGCTGGTGCTGGTTCAACTCTTGGATTGAGAAGGGTTGTTGGGTTCTTTGTTGCCACCGTTGAGAAATGTGTGTGACCATACGCTCAAATTTCATGGGCTTCCTGTGTTTTTTCTGGCAACTTACGATCATTTCTGGACATGCGACCGTGGAAAATGGTCTACGGATATGGCAGATCCATGTTGATGGTGTACCCCCATATGTTCGATAGATTTTCTTAAAAGCACCGTTGAGGGGTCCAACTTGCAAAGCCAACCATTTGGAACGCACTGCTCTTCTTGTACAGTGACTGGCCAGTTGGTTTCCCGATCGCACCTCAAAGGTTTTTGTTTGAGTAAAATCTAACTATAACCACAAACCTGTGTAGTTCTGAATATGGCAAGATGTTTGTTGTTTTTGTCGCTGGGATGTGAAGTCTTTGGACATTTGGTCAGGTTGCGACAACCGTTACGGCTATGATTTGGGAATGTCCCGACACTTGTTTCTATCAATTTTGTGTAGATTTATGCTTATGCATATGGGTACATCATATATCATCAACAGATCACCATGACCCCTTGATGGTCGCTCTGGGTCACGCCCGACCTCCAAAATCGATGTTTTCTAAAGAAAAGACACGCTCGGTTTGAATGATTGACATTTGTGTCCCATCAAGTCAACCACTATAGTTAACCATCATTAGCTCTTTCCACATGGAAAACCTGAGTCAACCATTAACTAATAATGGTTAAACCACTAGTCAACCATTATCAGCTTAACTAGTAATGGTTGACTTATGATAACCATTGGTCAATAGTTAACCACTAGTCAACCATTATTAGCTCTTTCCATATGGAAAACCTTAGTCAACTAATGTCAACTAGTTAACCATTACTAGCTGATCAAGGTTGCTAGAAACTATTGACTAGCTGATCAATGGTTGATCAATGGTTGATCACCACTAGTGAACCATTATCAGCTTAACTAGTAATGATTGACTAAGTAATGATAACCATTAGTCAATGGTTAACCACTAGTTCACCATTGGTTCCCTCGGTCGTTCGCTGATCACCACCACGCCTTGCCACTTCCAAGTCAGCACCACGGCAGCTGAGCCGCCGGCGCTCCAGGGCTGGGCCGCAGCGGTTGGCGATCCCGAGCAAACTGCGGCCTTGGCGGAACGCCTAGTGCAGGGCCTGGGAATGGAGGCGCCAGGAGGGGGCATGGTGAAGCTGTCAGTTTGTGCAGCCATTTGATGTGATTGACTTCGCCTCCTGTTCTTGCATGTGGCCCAAAACCAGGGACCCCTTTTGCCTGTGTCGATAACACATCGACAGCATAGCTACGCCTGAGGAAAAGCCATAGCGCGCTTCGGTGTGTGCTTCGTTTGGGTGGCCACGACGCCACTGGTGAGGTGCCTTGGGGGCATCGTGTGGCTGGCTGTTGCAGCTGGCTATCTTTGGTTGGGTTCATCTACTGGCTTTGTTGATCATCCATTAGATCCTGAACCTCGACAGCTACCAGCATTGGTAGCGGAGCTACCTAAGCTCCAGGGTTGTGTGGGCCCGCTCCGTTGTGCAAGAGATCTTCTACCAGCTGCGCCTTCTTTGACCACACAGAGGACACCTTTGCGCGGCTGTGAATTCACGTCGACCAGCTGTCTCAAGTTCAGGAACCTGAATTTGCAGCCAGTTTTGAGGATGACGAGCTCCCGGGAGGATCAGCTGATTCCATCATGGAATGGAGAAGTGGTTGGATGGCCCGACTACTCGAGACGAGTACGTCTTTGCCATGCACAGACCCCGGAGTCAAAAAGGTACACTTTGGCGCCACGTTTGGTGTTGAAGTTGACCGGCAAGGCTTGGGAAGTGGCCGCAAGCCTGAACCACGATGAGCTCAACAAGAAGTCTGGCACGCAGTATTTACTGCGTTTCCTTCGTTCCAAGCTGGGACGATTGCCGGTGCCCGACGTTGGCCTTCACCTTGACGAGGTCTTTGTCAAGTTGCGCCGCCAACCAGGCACTGACATGATAACTTGGAGCAATGCTGTCCGGGAGGCTTACAAAAAGCTCCAAAGGGCTCTGGTGCGCACCATGACCACGAGGAAGTGCACCGCCTCCCAGACGGTCCTGAGTGGATCCAACATGGTTGAAGCTATGTCCCCACCGACGAGCCCATCTGCTCGACCACCACAAGGAGAAGAACCCCAGCGTGAGCCTTCGACCCCTGTTCCCTTGTCTCCGGAACAGCAGGATCCTGGAGGCTATGAGGAAGAACCAGTACCAGCTTCGCCGCAATCTCAAGGCTGGGAAGATGAGGACTGGGATTGGAGAAGTTCGACTTCGTGGTGGCGTGGATGGCAGGACCATGAATGGTGGGACTATGGACAGTGGGGACGCCAGACCTGGGATGAAGCTGAAGAAGAAGATGAGTGGGAAGACTTAGAGACCTCGTTGCCGGAGATTCTGCCGGAGGAAGTGCTGGGATGGCTACTTTTGCGTCGGTCGGGACTCTCCCCGGCGGCGCGAATCTCGGTCTTGGCAGCTTCTGGCAACAGCCTTCGATTCAACGATGTGGAGAAAGCTCTTCGGCAACAAGACGAGGAGATTTTGCAGCAGGAAAGGCAGAAGACGATGCCTCACCGACCACCGAGAACCTACTGGGTGGAGTCCAATGGATCTTGGGGATTGATGCTCCAAGATGTGGATGACTTCGAGACTGTGCCAGAAGAGAACATCCATTGGGTGGAGAACTCTGTGATGGCGACCCTTGGACTATCTGCTGCCGAAGAACCAGTGAGCCCATCCGCAGAGCCTGAGCCAGCATGGTGGACGGATGGCCAGCATGACTGGATTTGGCACGATGACGAATGGTACACGTTTTCCACTGAGGGCTGGGTTGCGTACAGTGATTTGAAACCGTGGCTAGACATCGAAGATGTCGCAGCAACGGACCCAGCAGCCGGAAAGGAGCTCAGTGAGATGTTTGCGGCTTTTGACCAGAAGGTCAGAACTTTTCGCGAAGCACGGGATGCCATGCATTTCAAGGGTAAGAGTAGAGGCTTTTACCAATACCCCAAAGGAAAAGGGAAACCAGTGAAGGGCCTAGGTAAGGGGAAGAAAGGACCAATTACCAGTACTGCCATGGTTGCCTTGGGATCACCACTATCATCGTCATCAGGGGGAAACAAGAGCGCACATTTGAAACCAGGATACACAGGATGTTTTGTTTGTGGCTCATATGATCATGACTTCCGTTCATGTCCCAATCGAGGCAAAGGTGGTAAAGGTTCTTCATCAAAATCTAGACCCATTTGCATGGTAGACACCGTGTCAGAGATCTTCATGGTCGAGGACACTAAGGAAAGCACTGAGGACCGTGGGAAGCTTGTGACCTTTCCGCAGGACATCCAGCGATTGATCTTAGCAGCTTCAGTGGAGCATGAGGACCCCCAGAACCGTTTGGGCTATGCAGTGCTCGATACTGGCGCCACCGAGACGGTGGGATCACTGGAAGCCATTGAGCACATCATGATTCGTCGCAGAGCTCATTTCGGACCGGAGGACGTTGGGGTAAATGTGTCCAAACATAAGCGGTTCAAATTTGGGAATG
>VSDK01012728.1:365938-488484 GCA_009767595.1 Symbiodinium kawagutii | reverse complement strand
CCGAAGAAAGATCATTGGAAAGTTTTGTTGTTTTGCCACAGTGTATTGGGGGACAAGCCACGTCGCTAGGAGTCTACACCTTAGACGTTCCTGCAGTACCAATCCTCATGGGTATCCGCACGATGAAGAAGTTGGGTGCAGTGTTGAACATTTCAGAGCCTTCCATCATGTTCACCAAACTGTTCCCAGGGATCTGTATTCCCTTAATTCGAGGCCGAAATGGTCACTTGTTGCTAGACCTGTGTAAAGACTGGGCACCCCGCACTGCAGAACATAGCAGGGATACGACCTGCTTCAACCCTGACGAAAAAGGAACTGCTGCGCAGGAAACGTGGGTTCATGCAGTCCATGTCCGACAGCAGTTGCAACCATGATGATGCCATGCAGTTGGATGCCGGTGACTCACCCCATGTCGGACAACCCCATGTCTGCGGTGCAGCCTTCCAGCAAGAAGACTCAAACCCGTTAGCCCTTGGTGACACTCCAGGTAGCTCTTCCCATGGACCGTTTCGCCGAGACTTTGTCACCCGAACTGAGCAAGGAGACAGCCGAGATGATCGGCAAGTGCATGGTGATGGAAGTCAAGTCGCAGAAGGGTTCATCAACGAAGCTCGACCTGGAGAAGTACGACTGGAGCCGAGTCCAATACTCCGACTTGAGGGACAGTCGCAACACCCAAGGGGAATGCCAGGGAGTGCACCAGATCGAGGGCTTCGGCAGGGGCTCGATGACTGGGTCAAACAAACATGGCCTGTGGTTGGTGTGCAAGACTTGCCGCCTCAGGGTGATGTACGTCCCAACCTGGGGATCAAAAGGAAACTTCCGGTCACCCGGACCTTTGGCGCCGGACGTCAAGGAGCAGGTCAAGAAGCAGATGGAAGTTCCAGTCAACGACCGCGACCCGGACAAGTTGGCCACCAAGCAGATCGCAGTCGATTCTGCGGAGGCTTCAGCAATCCGCCGAGTGGAAGAGCTCCGTGCCGAGAAGGCCAAGATGAAAGCAAAGGCAAAGCCCAAGGCGAAGACTCCGGAAGTGGTCGAAGTCGAGCCCATGGAAGCGGAGGCCGACACGACCGCATTTGCCAAGAAAGCCTCGAAGAGGGAGAATGCCAAGACTGCCGAGCAGCAGGAGGTCGACAAAGGATGGACCACCTTGGACCCATGAGTGGTGACCTGCCGGCAACCTTGGATGATGATGACCTCCAAGGTGCACCCTTGCCCTTCGATCTCCATGGTGAGGTCTGTTCCTGCACTCGTACCTTTTCCGATGAGGATCGCAAAAGAGTCGCCGACACGTTGCAACATGCTCATGAGGAACTGGTTGAGGTTTTGGGGAATTTCAAACAAGATAGATGTACTTTGATGGAGATATGTTGTGCCCCAGATAGCAGGTTGACCGAGACCATACATAAGAAAGGGGGTGTTGCCTACCGTGTTGGTTTTGAAAATCGGATGGATTTGTCTACCTCGGTTGGTTATCAACGGGCCAGTGATTTTGCCAATGAGATGAGACCTGATTGGTTGTGGTTGTCAATCCCATGTGGTCCCAACAGTCCAATTCAGAACATGAACCAACGAACTCCTCAGCAGATCAAATCCCTCAAGAAGAAACGGTTGATCTCAAAGCGAATCATTCGTAATGCGGTTCAGTTGGTCAAAGAACAACTTAATAGGGGAGGACATATTGGTTGGGAATGGCCCCGTAATAACCTTGGTTGGCAAAACCCGGAAGTGAAACAGCTGCTGCACGCGTTGGCCGTCGAGGGTTTGCTTCATGTTGCCTTGCTAGATGGATGTCAAGTAGGAGTGGTAGCACATGACACACATGAGCCGATGTTGAAACCATGGAAGATTGTCACAACATGTTCGCACATGGCAAAAAGGTTGTCATTGAGGTGTACAGGTGAACACGAGCATGCCGAGTGTCTTGGTCATGAAAGAGCACACCGTTCTGCCTTTTACCCCCAGAAGATGTGTAGCATTATTTCTCAAGTCATGTTAGAGCATGCCCGTACCTCCATACCCAATGAAGCCGATGCTGAGTTTAGCCTTGCGGTGACGGAAACTCAAGACCCTCTCACCGAGAAGGAACTCAAGGACATGAAGCGAATGATCCAGCAATTGCACATTAAAGCTGGGCACCCTTCCAATCAAGCTTTGTCATCCATGCTCCGAGCTCGAGGGGTGGATGAGAGATGTGTGCAACTGGCTCGGACTCATCGATGCGATGATTGCCTCGAAGTTCGGCTTCCGCGACCTCATATGGGAGTGAGCTTCAACACATGCCAGGTCCTGTGGCACACTCTTCAAGCTGATATTGGACAGTTCACCGTGGGTGAGACCACCATCCACATCTTGTTCATGCTGGACGAGGCCAGCCGCTTTGCTGTGGCCAAGCAACTGTTTAGGCATCCCAAGACTGAGAGCCGGAATGCAACCACCCAAGAGGTGATCCAGTGCTTTGAGGAATCGTGGATTCAGTACCACGGACTGCCTAATGTACTTCGAACTGATCCAGAAGGATGCTTCCGTGGCATGGAGCTTGAAGCATGGGCCTCTTCAAGAGGCATAGATTTCCAGCCATGTCCCGGTGAAGATCATGGTCAGATTGGTGTGGTGGAATCCGCGATAGGCAAGATCAAGCACACAGCACGGGCTCTCCTGCGAAGTCAAGACTGTGATCCGTACCTTGGTATCCTTCAGGTGGTTGGAGCACACAACACGTTGGATAGAGTTGGGGGTTACTCACCGTCACAATGGGCTTATGGTAGGCTACCTTCACTCGATGGCAGGTTGTTTGAAGGGGGTAATGATTTACCAGTCCATGCCTCAGAAGGAACGTTGGGAACGGATCTCAGGAGCAATCTTCAGCTCAGAATCAGGGCTGAGGAGACGTATCGTAGGAAACAAGCTGAAGACAAGGTATCCCGTGCCATGAATTCGCAGAACAGACCATTCCAAGTGTTTTTGCCCGGGGATTTGGTGTACTACCGTAGGTATAAGACACCTAGAAGTCAAGGACCGTCACATCCTGAAATTGATGTTGGTAAGATGGGCTTAGCACGTTGGTTTGGACCGGCTCGCGTGTTAGCCACAGAGACAAGTGTGGCATCAGACCCAGCTTCCAGGAAGCCGGGATCAGTGGTGTGGATCATAGGTGCAGGACGGTTGAAAAGATGTAGCCCTCAACAACTTAGACATTGTAGTGAACGTGAAAAGATTCTTGCTGAGAAGTCCGAAGCCGTCACTACACCTTGGTCTTTCAACTCGTTGATGCATTTGGTCCAGCACGGAAGTTTTCAAAGATATGACGATTTAGAAGAGGACGAGAATCGTCCTGAATTTCGCGAACGTGAGGGCCAGCATCCCAATTTTTCTCGTGTCACTCGCAGCCGAAGCCGTCCACGTGTACAGAGATCTGCGAGTGTTGGTGTTTCAAGGCCCCCAGAAGAAGGCCAAGAGCGTCAAAAGAAAGAACAAGATGCCGAACCTACAAAGGCAGGCACAGTAGGAGAAAGTAGTAAACGGAGAGGAAGAGAAGAGACGCCTGTAGGAGGAATAAGGGGGTACTCTGAACCACCAGGGAAAGCCATAAGGGGAGATAAGGGGGTAACCTCTAGACAAGCCGGTGACACGGCTCCCTCGGCCGCGTCGCAAGCGCGGTCAAGCCATGGGAGTGCGTTGCAGCAGCATCCGCCTTTCCAAGCAGCGCAGTTGAGAGCGCAGGCATGGGAGCGGCGACCTTCGATGACGATGCATGAACTGCTGCATGATGCGAGTGCCTTTGAAGTGGAAGGCCTTGACGAGGAAGCCAAGGAGTCAATCTTCGAAGTGTCAGTCCCTCTTCCAGGAACACGAGCTGAGTTGAATAAGTTCGTGAAGGATGGCAAGAAATGGCTGAAGAACAAGATGAAGAAGGGTGTTGAGATGAAGTGGCGGGACATCCCCAGCCACCGCCTCGAAGACTTCCAGAAAGCCAAGGCCAAGGAGCTGGACAATTGGGTGAAACAAGCTGCCGTGAGATTGGTGTCTCACGACATTCCTCGTGAACGAGTGATGCAGATGCGATGGATTTACACTCTGAAGAGTGACGACAGCGCAAAGGCAAGGATCGTCATCATCGGTTACCAGGATCCAGACCTGGGGAGCCTTGACAAGTCCAGTCCGGTGATGACGAGAAGGAGCCGTGGATTGTTTTTCACAGCATGCAGCCTGCATGGATGGTCCATCAAGAAGGGCGATGTCCGAGGTGCCTTCTTGCAAGGCATTGAAAGCGAAGAAGAAAGAGCTGTGTTCGCCAAACCAGTGGAGGAGTTGGCGCTGGCGTTGGGTGGACACAAGGACCAATATGTGCAGATTTTGAAGGCCTGTTACGGCCTCTCCAATGCCCCTTCCGAGTGGCATAACTCGGTGTCCCAGACTATGGCGAAGGCAGGGTATGAGGTGCTGAAAACGGATGCTTGCGTATGGCGTCTGGTTGATCGCAGCAACCCCGACAACCCTCGCTTGATAGGACTGGCATGCGCTCATGTCGATGACTTTCTGTTCGCCGGTGAAGCCAACCACCCGGACTATCAGAAAGCGGTGAGCGCAGTGTACCAGGCATACCAGTGGACACCATGGGAGATGGACAACTTTACACACTGTGGTCTGACAGTGTGTCAAAGTGCGGATGGCAGCTCCACTCTGGACCACTCAGAGTACTGCACCACGATAGAGCAAATCCAATGCAGTGCTCATCGTGATGGTCGAGAGAAAGCCACCGAAGATGAGGTCCAACAACTTCGGGCCGTACTTGGTGCAATTCAATGGCGAGTGTATCAGTCTGCGCCCCAACACAGCTCACGATTGAGCAACCTACAAGGACAGCTCACTCAAGCCACGGTGACCACTCTTCGAGAAGCCAACAAGCTGGTGCGAGAAGTGTATTCAGGAAGACATGTGGGTCTCCGCTATGACAACTTGGAGCACCTGAATCCGATGCACACCACGTTTGTGGCTTGGTGTGATGCTGCAGTGGGAAACCGTCATAACTTTGCAAGTTCTGGCGGCTACTTCATTGGTGCATGCAACCCATCCATTTTGGATGGACAACCAAGCAAGATCTGCCCTATAAGCTGGAAGTCAGGAAAACTACCTAGGGTGGCAAGGTCTTCGTTGTCGGCTGAGATTCAGGCCTACAGCATTGCAGAGGAAGAGCTGATGATGGTGCGAATGGAGTGGCTTGAAATGTGTGGCCGTGACATACCACTCCGAAATCCCACTTCAATATTGCCAGAATCCAGAGGAGTACTGGTGACAGACGCGAAATCACTCTATGATGTGATTCAAAAGGGTCCAAGAATGGCAGGATCGTTAGCTCTGAAGGAGAAGTACAGCATCCTGGACATGTTGAGTGTGTTTCAACGTTTGAGTTTGGGGTCTACAGTGACCCGATGGGTCCACAGTGATGCTCAAATCGCAGACAGCTTGGCCAAGCCTCTCGCGAATAGCTCGTTGATCCGAGTTTTGACCACAGGAACTTGGACTTTGGTCGATGACCCAAAATTTAAGAGTGCCAAACGGATTAAGCAGCTCGCAAGACAGTCTGCTCCGTCAACACTCCTTGGGGCGTGTCAGTTTGTGCAGCCATTTGATGTGATTGACTTCGCCTCCTGTTCTTGCATGTGGCCCGAAACCAGGGACCCCTTTTGCCTGTGTCGATAACACATCGACAGCATAGCTTCGCCTGAGGAAAAGCCATAGCGCGCTTCGGTGTGTGCTTCGTTTGGGTGGCCACGACGCCACTGGTGAGGTGCCTTGGGGGCATCGTGTGGCTGGCTGTTGCAGCTGGCTATCTTTGGTTGGGTTCATCTACTGGCTTTGTTGATCATCCATTAGATCCTGAACCTCGACAGCTACCAGCAGAAGCAGGCCGGAAGTTGGTGGATGTTTGATAATGGTTTATAGGTGTTTATAGTGTGCTTACAGTGATTTGTACCTACTTATAGTGATTTGTAGTTACTTATGGTTAATCATAGTTCCCTATAGTGATTGCCACGTGATTTATACTGATTTGTAGTTACTCGTAGTGATTTGTAGTTACTTAGAGTTATTGGGGTTGTTTATGGTAATTATACAGTATTGGATGCATAGTAATAGCTGCATTATGGAATTATAAATGATGGACCACAGGTGTAGAGTGATGCATAGTGACTGATCATACGTGGAACTGGTAGGAAACTTCATTGGCTGTTGGATTGGTCAAGTATCACCAGTCCTGGCCATGGATGACATATTGCTGGTGGGTGGGTTTTAACGTGTTTTAAGTTCCCCAAGACTTGGGATGGTTGGTTGATAACTGATATGTTTGAATACTTTGAATAGTTTTTGAACATATTTTTGCGATGGTTCAGAAGCAGCAACCAGATGAGAGCGCGCCTTGTTGGTACAGCCCTGCTGCTCCATGACTCCCATGTGTTACGGCTGCGAACCTCCAGGGTTGGACGATCAGTTTCCTGTTGGCTGCCGGATAGCCTTGGATGGCCTTGGAACCATGTTACTTTCCGGGAAGAGAGCGGAGGCAATGGGCCTCACCCCGCCAACTTGCCGGGATCCATTGAGAATAGAAGCGCGCCAGATTTGCAATAGCGCCAGATTCAACCATCCAAAATGATCGTCCACTCGGGGGTGTCACAGTATCCCCGTGAAGCAAGTCACATTTGAAGCTGTGGATACCGGTCTCGGGGTCCGGCCCCACCTGCGATGATGAGCATCCAACAGTAAGTCTTGGAGTTGAAGCCAACCAGTAACGACCTACCAACATCAAGCACAATGAACCAACCATCAACCAAGATCAACCAACCAAGATCAAGCAACCAAGAAAAATGGTTTGGTGGACCAAAGACTTGTGAAATGATGATTTTTTTGAGTTCAGGTGTTTTCAGATTAATATGGAGTAACAGAATTCATGGTGGATTGGGATCATGCTCAAGGTGCCTGCAAGCTTTGGATTAACAACACAATCAACAAATACGGTCATTGCACATGGGATTGAACCACCTGCAGCATGGAAGTTGCATGCGTGTAATGAGTACATACATTGATATATTATGAAGAGAGGTGTATCATGAAATGCAAAAAATCTGCTCCCCCTAATATCGTGTAAATGATTGAACGTGTACCTTCCCTTGATATCAAATGATATGTTTTTGATATTTTCTGGATGACGATGATTCTGTGGATGGTGCTTTTCCTACAATTTTCCCAATGGTTGATAGTGATCCATAGCTTTAAACATGAATCACTATCAAAACAATCATGATCAAAAATGATCCGCGTAATCCTTCTTCATGTGATGGTAATGATTATAATACCATGGATCATTGTCAAAAATCATCGTCCCTATAATGAAAAACATTCATCCCTATGATATCTATGATTTGTTCATAAATTATCATCCCTATAATGAAAATCATCCCACAATCATCCTATGTTTAGTGATGTGTTTTTCACAATGTTGATGATGGTTGTTCATCATTATAAACAATTATTTTCAAAATCCCTATCAAAGATAATCCCCATAATCACATTATAACAATCATCCCTGTAACCAAAAATATATGAGAAAACAGTGATTATAATGATATTATAATGATTATCTGTGGTGGCTACCAGCCACTGTGTGACCCCGAAAGTGGTGACTAACCCCAACGACTGCCAGGTCTCAGACCGTCCAGCTTTGCTGGCCTGGGCCAGGCCACTGGGTCCCCAGTGAAACGGCGTGTGAATCACCAGGGTGAGAGCATCAACTCGTGTGAGATCCCGGTGATTAGCGTCGATGAAGTTGCTGTAGGCCAGTTGTAACTTGGTGATTACTGTAGGTTAAGCTGCTATGAGCCAGTTGTTCCCGGTGATTAGCGTAGATTAACCTGCTATGAGCCAGTTGTTCCTTGGTGATCACATGTAATCATGGTTATTTCCACGTTCTTTTCCTCCTGGTATAGGTGCTAGGGGGTCCGACTCGATCATGTGTGGTATCATCTGCAGTTCAACGACTTAGGGTATGACCATCGATCACCACGCCGCACGATGGCCTCTGTGGCGAACAGGGTAGCTCTCAACTGGGAGGTTTGCCGTCCAAGCTTTGGTCCGCGGAGTCAAACACTGCTTCTTCTTGATCTAAACAATCGCAATGCACCCCTTAAAGAACTAGAAAATAGAAAAGAAGGGGTCAGCAATAGTGGAAAAAACATTGTTTATGCTTCTGAACATTCATAAACCATCAACAGATAGCCATAAGCAACTTGTGAACAGAAGATTGAGCATCTCCTTGAGGCCGGGCCACTCAGCGGTGTGTCACCAGTGGGTTTGTATGGTACATGGTACGTCCCCTTGGGCCCTTGGAATGTGGGGAGGCTCTGTGACTGGATGACTTTGGAAGTAGTGCTGGCCACATGGCCAATATTTGGCTATGAGTCAATATTGGTCAACCAACTAATGGGCGACAATCATCAACATGTTTCTTAGGAAAAACAATGGTTAACAATGGGGGAACCAGGGGTACAAGGTTTGACACTCTGAATTTTGGCTTGTGTTTGCCCCTGGTGGCTTCGTTGGCCACGTTACCAACCAGCCAAGCAGGTCGCCGCCCGCCGACGTCGACACGGCCCTGACGCAGTCACTGGTTGGACGAAGTTGGCTGCATCAGATGATGCGGTTGGTCGTGATGACGGTCAGTGATGCTTACCTATAGGGGATAATGATGGAGAATGACCTGCAGTGGTAGGTAATGCTCGATGGTCAATAATGGCGAATGATTCATGGTAGTTTATGATGGTCAACTAATGTGTGGCTAATGGTTTCTGCAATCCTGGTAACAGCAGTTGTCAATAGTAATTCAATGACTGTTTATCAGGTTGTAAGTTGCAAGGTTCAAGTTCGCGCTCCAAAATTGTTTTTTCCCTGAGGTTGAACGGAAGACTCGCCAATCAATCCCCACTTTGCTTTCTTCTTGAACGTTCGTCTCAAGATCGCAGAGAGTTTGGTCATGTTGGAACACTGTGAAACACAACAGACATCGACCAGTGCTTGGTCAGTGTCTGCAGGTTGGAAGATCAGGGAGAATGGTTGAATGGTTGATTAGGGTGCTCAAAAAGGCAACACAACAACAGCAGAAACGTAGCCTTTGAACCCTGCCTTGGCTGATGGGTAGAGCCAATGGACCTCCAGATGTAGTCACCATGGATGAGTCAAGAACTGCGGAGTAAGCAGCGTCTGCACTGAACTGGGATCATGTTGGGATTCCAAGGCGCAGCTGCAAGGCTGGCCGCGTAGCCATTTGAGTCGATGCGTAAAAGTTACCGAATGGCAGATCGGATAATCATGATTATGTACAGACGCTGTGGACGATTCTTTGCAATGCTCAACCATCAATCAGTGGATCATTTCAATGTCAAATGAAACAATGATATATGTAGCCTTACTGGAATTGATGAACTTCCCTGGAGGTGTCAGAAGCATGTTCAGCCATCGGCAATCCTTCTCACCCAGTATCTAGCATGATCAACCATTACCAGCAATGATCATAGTCAACAATATCCATCCTCTATAAAGTGTCAATCGGCATGATGTGAGAACCCTTATGCACATTAATTACATCAGCTCTAGAACGATCAACCATTGCAGATCGTGATTGATCATCAACCATTCACCATTGATAACCACAAACAATTGTGAATCATCAACCATGAAACACCATTGACCATCATCAGTTTGCCTTCCCTGTTTCCGGCCTCACCGTTTCTACAAGGCTCAAAGATGCAGACTTCACATGTGGTGGAAGCAGCCAAGCGTGCTAAACCTCAGAAGACTGGAGGTTACTTCTGAATGTCTCCGTTGTCGAATGCCTTTGAGAAGAGTAGATCTGTATGTGATTTATCTATATTTGCATTACAGACATATTTATTACTTATGTTTATTGCTGTATGTATACGTTTGTTTCTTCATATTGCACACTCTTCGTGTGACTTTGAGGTGTCCATACATGCTGTGACCAAGGGATGGTGGCGTCCTGTCAGCGTCATGTGAGATATCCTCTGGTAGATGCCCTGGATAGCTGAATAAGGTGGATTTTCTATTGTCAGGTGAGCAGCTACTGGAGGATAGCACCATCTGTCCAGAGTCCACATGCAGAACGATAATGACGTAGCTACATTGGGGAAGGTGTCCGGTACTTGGCGAGAGGTAAAATGTCAAAGGAAACCGGAAAGATGATTTCAAAATAGAGAGCAAGTTGTCGAGGATGCATAGAGGACAACACGTGACAACATACAGGTTCTAGAATTGCATGAGCATAGTGATGCGCTGTGTATACTTGAGGTTACGCTTTGCTATCACTTGACTGTTCATCCATTGACGGAATCTGGCTGGGTCTAAACGCCATCCGACAACCACTGTGATCCTCAGATCAGCAACTTGCACGGAGCGTCTGAGATCAAGCCAGATCTCGCAAGTCAATTGTGAGTCTCAGAAAAATATGCTGTCCCATGACCAGCAGATCAACACTGAATCAACAAACATTCCCATGTTGTTAGTTGAAATAAGCCCCAGACTTGACTAGACCATGTCTTACAGACCTTGGGTGTCATGTCCACTTTGATGCAACAAATTAGTTTGCCAACCACTTGACCGCCCATCCATTTATTGCTGCCTGTTGGAACACCCAAAAATAATGAGGTCCCTAACCATTTCTGGTGGACAAACAACCAGTTGTTCGGGGTACCATTCTGGACACCTATCCAGTTGAAGTTGCTGAAAGCAGTTGAAAGTGCGTCCCACTTAAGATAGTTCCTCAAGTATTCACCCCTCACTACCTGCCATTTGTTTTCACCCTGTGATTGCTACTTAGAACCAATCACTAACGAACTTTCTGGTTATAATTCAACCCTTATACTTCCTTTTATTGCTGTCTTACTAGTCTTCCACTCCGTTCAAACATTCCACCAAATCGATTCAACCACTCCAAAACGCTCAACCACCAAATCACTCAACCACCAAATCAACCAACCAACCAACCAACCAACCAACCAACCAGCCAACCAGCCGGCCAAGCGCTTTGGCCATGGCTCATGTGGCCCCTGTGGATGACGCTGACGCGACTCCTCCGCTGAGCTCCCCGTATTTCGTCGATCTACGGAGCTCAGCCGCCAGCAACGCGGCTGCAGAGCGGGGAATCACGAAAGCAAAGAACTGGCTGGTGGTATCAATGCTTAATAAGGTTATAGCTGGTTGGTGGTATAATTGAGGTTCTATGATTTATAGCCATTAAGAATGGTTAATGATAAGGGACAATAGGCAACAATGCTCAATAGTGGATAATAATGGTTAATAATACAGAACAATCAGCAACAAACCCACGGTTGAACAACTATTGGTTGGTGGTTTTGATGCTTAATAACCATTAATGGGGGAGAATCAACCCATTGTGATCCCCAGTAATGTTGTTTAATGGTAGCGAATCACCCATTGTTTAATCCCCCAATAGGCTGAAGAGATCGTAGTGGTAGGGGATCATAACTGTTTTAATGTTTGATAGGCGGAAGAGGTCTTAATGAATCATTGGATAGTTCATGGTTTACTGGTTGGTGGTCATGGTTTTCCATAGGGATTTATAGCCATCAAAAAATGGTTAACAATAGGGGATAATAACCAATAATATCCAATAATAGTGGTTAAACACCTACAGCTGCTAGGGGTGGTTCAACCACCAACCAGAGAATGATGCTTGGGTTATGACATGGTTAATGGTTATGATGGTTCCATGACTCACCAAAAATGACAGAATTCAGGTACGCTATGGTATGTTGAGGTTGGTTAATGAGTTGAGTGGTTTAATTATGTTTCGGTTTTAATGAGTGGTTGATGATGAGTACTGAGTTATGCTTTGATGAGTGGTCTGGTCAATGCTGGTTTACCTTGGCTAATGAGTGGTTGGTGTGGCTTATTGAACGGATGGTGATTTGTCCATGATGGTTAATGGTGATTAGCGAGGCTGATCGTTTAGTTTGGATACAAATGATTGTTGATGACGAGTAATGATGTGCAAAGTTGGGTGATCCAGTTTTCCGTCGATTGTGGATATGGCAGGGTTGATTGCAGTGGATTTGACTGGCTATACGTAATATTTGATGATTAATAGAAGTTACGATGGTTGTTAATGGTGATGCATGATGGTTGTAAGTCAATGATGTTTAGCAAAGGTTGGTGGCGACAACTCCACTGTAAGCTGGCTAATAAACTGGTTGATTGATGATGGTCAAGTCGGCTAATAAATGATAAACCATCCCCTATTGTTAACCATTTTTTGATGGCTATAAATCCCTATGAAACCATAAAGTTATGATGGTCAAGTCAACATCATTCATGCGACTTAATGATGTCCTTCAATTACTGGAGCTGAGCAGCCAGGGTATGGACATCCTTCCATCGATTGGCTCGGGTCGTCTCGCGTCACTCTGCTTAGGAGATGAAGCGATCAATCTGTTGGTGGCTGCCTTTCACGATGAACCAGGCCGCAGAAAGACGGAAGGTTTCGGTAGTGGCGAAGGATGGAGTTGATCGGGGTTGATCACGGTGAATGGTGAATCATGGTGGATCATGCCTCTCCAGTGCATGATCCTTTTCGATATGTTTGGATATCGGTCTTCAGAAAAAGTAAGGAGCTGCCGGCGCAAGCTGCCGCCACACCATTCCAGCCGGCTGTGGCTGTGATCAGTGTTGGAAGCTCAACTGGCAAAATGGGGAGCTGGAAAGTGGAAACCGATGGGCCACTACTATGTGTTAGTAACTCATGTGGTTCCCAGTTTCCAGGTTGCAATCATCCATTTTATTGGTTGTTCATAGTGGTTGTTACAATATTGCAATAAAGTCCTTGGTTGCTCGTGAAAGATTACCCGTAGAAGCAATCATCAGTGGGTGTTGGACTACAAGATTTCAATGGTGAACCACCATCACGAACCAGGAATGGTTGAACCACCATAAGTAACCACCAATTTTATATCATATGGGGGGGGTTCTCAAAAAATGGCAAGCCCCCCAAACGGACACAATGGATGGTGCAGTACTAAAGATGATTGACATTGGATGATTTGCAACCCCCATTTTAAGAAACCAACTAAGAATAACTTGCTCATTGATATGAACCGCTGAAACCAAATCCTTTCGGTTGATCCTCGGCGTCATTTGGCGCTCCATGCCCAGATGTGGCAGATGAAGTCTGATTAGTTGATGACCAGGAGTTAACATGTGGTAACCACATAAACTATAGTAATAAGACGTTACTAGTCATTGTTAAGCTCCATAGCCAAATTAGAACTTGTAACCATTACAAGCTATAGTATTGGTCAATGATATGGTTTGCAATGATCAATAGTGGTGTGGTGAATATTCATAGGAAACAGCCAGCGCACAATATTAGTCGAGGTTTCCGAGCTCTCGGCAGTAACACCAAGAATTGGATTTTCAAGGGCTCACTGTAGATCGAATTCTCGGATGGATGGAGATGAAAGTCATCAAATAGGAATACTCATTAGCCAACTCAGGAACCAATGCACTGGGGCTGGGTATTGTTGGTGCCTTGACACTGGTTCACCAACGTGAGCCACTAGCGTTGGCCATCAGCAAGGATCAGTAGCCAGGCTGTTACCTATCGTTAATCGTCAGCAACCAGCATTCAGAGCCAGCATTGTTTGCCATGGGATAGCTAGATTCATATGGCTCACCAGTCACAGACTAAAGAATCTAAGATGCTGGGGGCCCAGTTCCAAGTTGGTGTCTACACCCGGTCAACTACATCACTGCGACTGGGAAAATCTTAGCTTGTGTGCAAAATATGTGCTTACCATTGCTTACCCACTTTGCAAAGTTAATATCGAATCCATGAACTCACTCATTTCCAACCGTATCCCCGTTATACTTGCTTGTTATATCCCTGTTATAGTTACATGATGCTGCATGCCTGATGACATCAAGTTTCATTCAAGAAACCATTTAATATCTACAATCAAGTATATGAATTAAGGTTCATTTGTTGCTAAATATATCTAAATCAAGTATCCTGATGACATCAAGTATATCTAAATCTATCAAGCCTGAAAGGCTCGGTTGTTGCATCCGCAAACTCACAGACAGAGCTGTTTGTACCGCTGGGCAGGTTTTTGCTGGGTAATCGGCTCTGAAGCTGGATCAGAGGGGCAATATGAAGGTGCCGTGGCTGTTTCGGTGGTGAATTGGCAGTCCTCGCAATGGAATGAGGAATGAGTATCATCAGGCTGATAATCAGCAACAATGCAGGTTGTGAATCAGCCTATCATCGTGGAATGAGTGGCGCTGACAGTTCATCGCCAGCAGCCACACATGAAGTTTGTGTTTTTTTGAATTGTGGAAGGAGTTCTTTGCTGCGCATGATATTAAATGTGGTGCGGTGTAATTGAAACCCAATTGCACACAGCTGCAAATACTCTACAATACATTTTGTTTGTTGACATATGTCTCCTAAGTGCCCTGTACGTTTTCGGGTGTCTCAAGATACTCATATCAATACACCAAGGGTGCATGTCATCCCTCATTGTTCCCTGTTGTGTTGGCGAAAATCAAACGCTGGAAGGGGCGATGCCAGAAGTTTCCGCCAGCCTGGCCCACCGAGGCTATGTCCGGTGGTTGGCGACATTGGCGGTGCATGTTGCTTGGAGTGAAAATTGCAGGCGGATGATCCTCTGGCCACGTGTGGTTCATGATGCTTCATGATGCTTCAATGATGCTTCATGATGCTTCATGATGCTTCAATGATGCGTCATGATGGCTCATGATGGTTCATAAGCTATTGTATATGATATAAGCAATATATATATATATATGTATATCTATCTATCTAAAACACAACGTATCGTTGCCTAGATCTTCCCTACTGAGCCGCAGACCTGTGGCTCAGCCATCCATCATCGCCCAGGCGATCCCCGTGGTTGGTGGGAGATGTTTGGCCATCAAGGTGGAGGACGTTGAAGCAACGGGAGCGCAGGATGCCACGGCTCTTGGATCGCCGAGTGGCCAGGGCTTAGGCTGCCACTTGGGGGGGTCCTCCATAAAAATGACGACATCATGGAAGGATTTGGAGTTTGATTTGTATAGACTAAGCAGTTGGTCATGATAAACTAACAGTCACCTACAATTAGTCATAATATGGACCTATCAAACGACTTTCGCATATATAAACCATCACCCGCATTTCAGCATTGTAATTGTGGACATTTAACGGCCAACAATACGACGAGCATCGCTAATACTGGTGATCTTTGATGTTTATCCTCCAATGATTTGCTTGGGCCGATGAAGATGACTGGTGCGGGGTACTTGTACTAGGCATCTTATGTCTAGAGTCCATAGAGGTACAAGAGTGGATCCAGTGTAAGGAGGTTCTGGGTGCTGAGCTGGACAAAAAAACTGTACTTGGGATGTTCACCTACTGACTGGTTGTGAGATTTTGTGGTGGAACATGCCCATTGTTTTATTGAAAATGTTGCTTATTATCCGTGGTGACTTGTGATTGACCACTATTACTCTTGATGATTTCAAACCCATGTCCGATATTGCCCCCAACCCAGGTGATTACATATTATAGGCTCCAGGACATGCAAAGATTCTGAATGGAATTTACAGCCTTGGTGATTGATGGCTGCAATCTTGCGCGTTCCTCCAGTAGATCAACCAATGCAGCAATGCATCAATGGATATGATCAGTATTGAAGAGTTCATGCTAACAGGTCTGAAAGTTGTTGCCATGATGGAATTCCTAGTCCAAACGAGCATGGGAGTTATTGGATGATCATGCCACTTGGTATATAATTGTTGTATAATTGTTTGCCAACCATACTTAAGAACTATGGCAACCATGCTTAAGAACTACCATGGGCTGGTTGTATAAATGGCATATAAAAGGCTCATATCATGTTGTAACTACCTATATTTCATGGATCATATATAGGTGTTTCTCATCCACTTTTGAACCATGTACAGTAGTAAACCGACCATGTTGGGGCCCCCCCATGGCTTCTGAGAACCCACCCAAGTGGCTTATAACCTATGGCTTGAGAACCCACCAAGTGGCTCAAAAAACCTGCTTCGGTTCAGGACCAGATCCAAGGCCTCGCTTTGTTGCTCCCACCTGGAGCACAGTTGCAGGCGAGGCCCACGACGGGTGGGTGGGCAGCTGATGGTGGCTGGTGGTCGCTGGTGGTGATGAAAAACGGGTGAGGAATGGACAGGATGGCTGTTCGCTGGGATACGGGACAAGTCCCTCAACTCCAGCCAGATTCAAAGCCTTCTCGCCAGTCCCTCCTGTCATTTCGGTAGTCCATCTTCAAGATTGTGCCTCATAGTTTGGTCAGTTGGGGTAATAGCTTGGCTTAGTACCAGTTTCCATAAACATTAGTTGGTTGTGCCTAGCGCTTAGTATCAGTTTCCATAAACATAGTATAGCTATAGAATCTATAGCGGCTCCACTTGTAACCTCTAGCCAGGGACCCTCTTCACACACTGGGACGAGCCTTCCACAGCACCGACACATTGTTTTCTCGGCGAAGCCATCAATTGAATCAAAATCAATGCATCCACACGGTCTAGCATTTGAGCAGCAAAGCCTGGCTACCCTGATCCTTTGGTCGACCATCAATCAACCATTACCAACCATCCATCAATTAAGCGCGAGTGCTATCTATTAACCATCATTAGCATAGCAATACTTATCTTGGTAAATTGGTGGTGAATTACTATTGACCATTAAATCATGATTAATTTCTAGATCATAAACCACTATATGTTGATGATCAAGCATCATTTTTCATCCTTTAACCATCATTAGCCATAATATTTAACCATGATTCTTGCTAATGATGGTTCGATCATAATATCAAACCAATGGTTAAACCTGATTCACCATCAATGATCTCTCATTCATTCACCATTGCTTCACCATCGCTGCCCTCGAGGACGCCCGGCTGGCTGAGCTGGTGAAGAACGGTGCCTCGCTTGTTTCGCGGGGCTTGGGGGGTGAAGATGTTGGCGGAGGTTGGATCAAGTTGGTCAATAATAACTGGGTAACAAAGTTATAATGACAGTTCCTGACCGGTCTAATTGACTGGTACAACCAGTTTATTGGTAACAAAGTCACAATAAAGCTGGTTGATGACTGGTAGTGATGATTAATAAGCTGGATAGCAAAGTTGTAATGACTCGTTATGACTGGTTACATTGAGGGTTATTGTACTCGTCGTTAGTTTCGTGATTGGCTAATGATGGTTAAGAATGGTGCAGAGTGATTCGCGCATTAGCAACTAATACTGATTAACTATACAATTGGAAACAAAAGGAGCCAATAATACGATGAAATCAAGACGGTTGATCGTCCGAGGGTTTAACTTGGTGGACAACAAGAAGCAAGAACTGCGGGACAGAAATGGTACCCACAACGAACCATATGTGAAGATCTTGCGGAAAGCAGCTCGCAGCAAAACGTATTGCCCATTGGTGTTTCCGAACATGGTTTGAACTTCGATTCCAACATAGCAAACAACCAACATAAACCAACATCAGCCAACCCAACCAACCCAACCAACCTAACCCAGTGATTTCATGAAGTTCCAACATCCAAATCTCTACATCAGCAGGCTCCCAGGTCATCCCACGCGCGCAGGTCCCGTGGGTTATCCGCCCTTTCATCGAAGTCTTCGACCCAAGGAGGCGCTTGTTTCTGGATCACCCCTTGCGAATGGGATCTGAGCAGTTTGCAGGATCCAACTTTCTCCAGATCACAAGTGCAAATATACGTCGAAGTTGGATGAGCAGTTTTCACGCATAAAAGGCAACCGATTTGGCTGTTTCAACTGGATTTCGATTGATTCAATGGAAGGTGACTGCGGTATGCGTCAGGCTAAGAGACATGTGCCATGCTAGGTGAGTCCAAGCCCCCGCCACAAGATTGGTTGCTTTTAAGGGACCTGTGAGCTGCCTGCAAATTAGAACATGTATCACAATGATGCCACGGCCTTGCGTTTGAGCAAGGAAGGTCATTCTGAGGTGAATGAGATGTCCGAATTTGGTCATCAACGGTCCCTGGGTTCGTTGGTTCATTCTACTTATTGGTTAGTTACTGTTGCTTCTGTTGCAGATACCTAGGTAAACTGTTTGGGTAGCTGTTTGTTGCTGGCAAGCGTGAATCTGCCAGAATTGAAACATGGTCATGATTCATGATCACAGAAGGTTGTAGTCTAAATTGATTTGAGCAAGGACTGTGTTTCCCGAATCTTTAGTTTGCAGCTTCGCACCAGTTTGCACGTACACAATTCATATCTTTATTTACTCATTTTACTGGTTGGTGGTTTTCAACAGTTTATATTTTCCCTGGTATTCAGCTTACGGTCGGTTGACTGATGTGTTTCATCATCCCACGACGTGGCCAATCCAAGACGTTGAGCAAGCTAGGCTCATCGTGGGCTTTACACAGCTTGGACGCTGTTGCCAACACTGTGCTGGCTTAAGAGCAAACGGCCTTGGGACTGAGACAGTTCAGTCCCTTGCGGTGCCAGAATGATGGAAGAACAGCAATCGACCAGAAGACAACTGGCGCAAATTGTGGCATATTGTGGCGCAAATTAGAAGCCAACTGCTCCAACTGATTGCAATTTCCATCAATTTCCACAATATTGTGCAAATTGTGGCGCAAATTACAAGCATGCCAACTTCGTACTGTGAATTGTATGTGGATCCATGCGCAGGCTCTTTGGGAGATACCATTTGCTCCATGAACCATCTATCTCGGGTCTATTGAGAAAGAAGCCACTTTCCCTATTTTAAGAAACCTCCACAGGTTTGACAACAATCCATGAAAGGCAACTCATCACGTAGCTTCGCATGGCCTCGCCACAGGCTGCCTGGGGCCACGCGGCCAGCTTTCGAGAGCGAGTTGCTCCGCCAAGCCGCGGGGAAGGAACCACCAGCTGACTGCTTGGTTATGCTTCGTTGTTGGTGGCTGTAGTGATGGTTAGTCACGGTATGTCACCGTGAAACTATTAAAAAATGGTATGGTGGTTAGTACTGATGAGTAATGGTAAATATTGATTTAGAATGGTTGTTTATGGTTATCAATGGTTACTACTGGTGATCAAGAATGGGTTATAATGGTCAGTAATATAGACATCATAGTGGTAAACATTGATCAAAAAATGTTCATTGGTTTGTTCATGTTGCTTCTTTGATAATGGTGAATCAGCCATCTAAGAATCGACAATACTATGGATGCAATATGAATTGGCATATGGGCAGCAACAATATGCAAGTAGAAAAGGAACAATGACAAACGGTTGGCTTCTCGGTTGGTATAGACCATCATCATACAAAAGTGTGTGTGTGTGCGCAGGCCGGAATTTTGGAGGTTGATTTTGCGAGGACCACCCCAAGATGGAGGACTGGACAAGTCTTTGCTGGAAAGAATAATTGCACGGTGGTTCATAGCGGGGGATAGCAGCCAAAAATGTGAGGGAAATTGCCACAACATGGGCTGACAATGGGATCTTATATTTGTGATGCTTACAGCGAAACACGTGGGCAACTTCTTACGTCCGTTAGACTAAGATTGGCAGGTTCCATTTACACAACTTGAGTATGCATCCATGCTCGACAAAATATGAGCTGGATACCTGCCTCTTGATGCTGGTTTTATCCATCCTTTAATCCTTAAAAAATAGTTGACAAGGGACATATTGGTCAATGATGTTTTAACATGGTGCCCATGACTTCCATGAACAATAGTTATCAGTCTTGATGGTTACTCTACCTTGTTCCAATCATAGCCGATTAGGTTGCAAAAGTCGTCACCAGTTCTGCTAGAACAAGTTACCATAGATATCCATAGGTAACCACACTGCTAGAAATCATCACTCCTTGATATACTATCCCAGTATACTCATGAGTAATCATACTTCGACATATTCCGTAATTTGATTCGCGGATATTAGTGGTAAACAATACATAAACCATAAATAGCCGTGAAATAAACATAGATTCATTCCGTGAACCAAAATGACCATAATGATTTGTATATTCAATATATTCATTCCGTAAACCAAAAATGACCATAATTAATTATTGTGATACTCCCTGCTGCCCCTTACCATTTTAATCACCGGTCGCAACGCTGAGGCTCTCAGCACTGCCATCAGAGATGCGCATCGAGAGTTGGTCACCAGTCCGTGGGGTGCCCGCGCCGGTGCGTTGGGGTCGGGATGGCCATTGAGGTTGGTGTTTCTCAAATAGGGAACCCCCAAAAAATGCTGGGTTTGTTGCAATACATGGTGAATGACTTGGATGATAACTTGGGGCATGACTTGAGAAACACCCATGTATCGAAACATTTTGGTAGATGATGTGATGTTGTGTTCCCCTGAATTGCTCAGGATAATTCTTGGATCTGAAGACCCTGCAAGGGTGAGTGGCAATCTGGAGGTGGTTCAATTGCGAAGCTTTGGATGCCAGATTTCCAGATTGGTAATCTTTAGACTCAGAGTGGCTACTTCTCCATCTTTTGCTATAGACTCGACCTGGCGCAGGTAGCTCGATTTCACAATTAAGACCCGTCATGTACGAACGGTTCTTCTTTCACTTAGCTTGGACTGATAGAGGGGACCAATACAAAAATAGCTCTTCAAAAGAACATCTTGCCAAAGGTAGTTAACATGCATCCTTTCTTGGTGATTTTTAGATGACGACACTATATCATCGTTTGCATAAGTAAGACATAACTGTTGGCGGTACCGAGGAGAATGAACCAGGGAGTATCAGGGTAGCCTTTGCTTGGTGCTTCCCAACAAAAAAAATTGTGTCCCAGCTTGCATCGGATGATTTACCAAGTTACAGTACCCGCCACGCAGAAAACTAGCGATGACTAGTGTCATGATTCGGTGGTCATCAACCATCATCAGCCACCATCAACCATCATCAGCCACCATCAACCATCATCAACCAGCATCAACCAGCATCAGCCATCATCAGCCACCGTCAGCCACCGTCAGCTATTATCAACATGACTCGAATGACTACGAATCCCTTGATGTTCGTTGGATGACCATAGGACCAACAGCGTGGCAATGAGTTTCAAGCAGCGCCCTCAGCTCTGTGGTGAGCTGAGGCATTGGTATTTGTGGTTTCTGGCTGTGAAGCCGCAATGCCAAGGCACGAGCGGGTCAGGGATGATGTTTCCGGACGGCAGGAACAATCAATTATTCATAAAGTGTTAGTTTTGTTAGATTACAAGCGTTTTGTTATCTATATACTATGATCAGTATTGTTTTGGTGCGGTATCGTTTGTCATTGAATACCATCTATTTTGATCATTGTATCCATCGTTTGTGACACCCTATCAGTATATTTTGGATGTGAATTCTGCATCAACTACTGATTACAGCAGGACGAGATCAAACAATTCTCCTGAGAGCGGCTCAGCAGGGTGTGGGTGGTGACGTCGCGATGAACTGCAAACAGACCTGAATCCCAAATTCTTTTGGTGATTCAAGCGGTTCAAGAAATACATGATGTGTTGGGTTTGTTGCCAGATGTGTTATGTTGAAGCAAATGAATCATAGTGAAACCAGATCATTCATCAGGATGAAACTTCAGATGATTCATCAGCTTTGTCAGAGCCAAATCCCCCGCAGGGTGGATCGAGGTCCAGGCGCCATCATTTCCCGAGAGCGTGCGCAGGTCAGAAAATCGGATCGCTACTCCTGGATGAGATCCAGAAAATGCAGGTGCCTCGCCGTGGGAAGCTGGGTGCGATCCGATGCAATCCGCAGGGATGCCGTGGAGTCCAACGGCAGGAAGGCCAGCTGGCTCGTAATGGCGAATAACAGGGGATATTAACCAACAATAATGGTGAAACAACTACTGGCTGGTGGTTTGATTGACATTTTTGTTGCTTTCACTCGTGATTATTAACAACTGGTTGGTTGACTAGTACTTTTTCAAAGGGGTTGGAACCACCAACCAGTCATAGGTTTGATAGTTCCAGGGCTGTCCTTGCAGAAGGCATGCGAAGGCAACTGCAGGAATGGAATCGATTCAAGCCAGTGGTTCGACAGTAAAGGGCTGTCTATGGTCAGATGTCATGGACCTATGACTTGCTTGCACACATCAGTGCCCAAAATACAACCCTCTGGCCTAGAAATAAGCAGCTGCCTTGTTCGTTTGATGTCCGCCTATTAGAGATGTTGATGAGAAGGGATTGGGAATCCATCACGCCCCTGTTTCGAACGTGCCCAACTTCAGTTGTAAGGGGGTACTGAATCACTGTCGCTTGGGTGTTGCTCTTGGGCGACATTGGTCGCATCATTTGTTGTGATCGCAGTGGTTGTGGGGACACGTGTTGTTACAAGAAATCCGTTCTCGTTTGTAA
This sequence comes from Symbiodinium kawagutii, assembly GCA_009767595.1. Classification (NCBI taxonomy): domain Eukaryota; class Dinophyceae; order Suessiales; family Symbiodiniaceae; genus Symbiodinium; species Symbiodinium kawagutii. The sequence continues at coordinate 466,007 of VSDK01012728.1, read as the reverse complement.
AGCCATGGCTTATCACGCTTACATCATCTTACATCCACAGTTTTGGAAATATTTGATTCATAAGAGTGCACCGTCTCTGGATGGCATCAAAACATGTCGTGATTCTCTGTCTTTACGGGTGGTAGAGTGGAAGTGGCACCAATTCCGTCCAGAAGGATCATCTTCGGAAACCCACAACTGCAACTGAACTTCTGTGGCTGAAGCCACCCATAAGCTGTGGCTGGAGCCACCACCAAGACAAATCTTTTAACACTTGTCCAATCACATGATGTACGGCACTTTTTGTCTACTCAAATGATTTGTTAGGGTCCAATCTTACAAATGGGTTAGGCTCGCCATCCACTGTCGCGATGGATTGATCCTTTGCGCCTTGTTCATTTGTGAGTCAGTGGTAATGTTTCCAGCCCAATCAGTTGTCAGTCAAAATCCTAACCTCCACTGATTTTCCAAAAATATCTTCACGATTCACAAAGGACTTCGAAGGAGTGATTCTATATGATTCTCTACAACTTAGGAGGGGTCACGGAGGATGTGGCCTAGCTACATCCATACTGAAAACGCCATTCTCTGAGAACCATACTTGGATAGAAATTCTTTGGCGATGATCCCCGCACATGACTGATAGCGTCGATGTCGCACCGTTGAAAGCTTGTTGGTTGATGAAGTTGATCCCAAGTGGCCTATGTTCCTTGACCTTCGTAGTACAACGGCAACCCCATTGTTTGGTGCCCCGAGTCGCCATCAGGATCGCGATGGTGTTCCTTGCTACCTGGACAGCGGTGCTGGTCATTGCCTGGTGATGCTCCCAGTGACTATCCGAAGAAATGTCAGATGAGTCTGTTCAACCAAGCGACCATAATTCTTGGTTACTGTATTTGGTTGGTGGTTGTAATGCTTGATAGTATGGGAAAAGAACCAAGTATAGTCAGCATAGTGGTTTAAAAAAACTACAGCTGTTGTTGGTTTGATTGACATTCTAATGTTCCATAGTACTGATTGGTTGACAAGCATATTTTTCATAGGGCTTGAAACCACCAGCCAGTTATTGTTGCACATGAAGAATTAGCAAAGAGGTCTTGGAATATATTAAAACCAAGTAAATTGAAACCAATGAGCCACAATAATTCTCAAATTATACGCCTTTGTTTGTAGCCATGGGAACGGAAATCAGCCATCCCAAAACCGTTTGTTGCTGGGGAGGACAGTAAACCATTTTGGGGCAATGGCTGGACCCCTGGCTGCACGTCGACGTCTCACCATGCAGGAGACGAGCAAGCTGAAAAACGTGGCGATTTACACCAGGAAAAAGTTCCAAGTGGCAAAGGAGGTGTCTCGGCCAAGCTATAATGCACTTGTCAAGGGGGAATACTGTAGTCTAATCATTTGTAGTAGTGGATAGTAGTGGTTAGTCCTGCTTCATCATGATTTATCAACGTTAGTGGCTGAGAACGGTCAACCTGGAAGAAGCAGTGCAAAAATATTTTATGTTAGTAGATGGGGTAGTTGTGAATCATGAGTTTTAGTACCTGGTATATGTATGTAGGTTTTTGTAATCAACTGGTAAACAACCATGGTAAACCTATAAACCAACCAGTCGAACAAATCCACAGCCGTCGTTGGTCCCCCAACATCGATGTTTCTTGTCATCACAGGATTCCTGCAATGCTTGGTGGCTATTCACTGGCTCCCACCCAGTCACACCTAGTCACTAACAGTCCAAACATATGGCAGTGGGTCAAAACACTGTAGCCGTGGTTCCCCTATCCTTAACCATCTTAACCACTGTAGCTTCCCTATGAAATTGTTGGTTATTCCTATCTCCCACTATTGGTTGGTTAATATTGACCCACAGCCATATATAGCTGGTATATCCCCTATAGTTGCTAGTTGTTATCCCCTATTATTAACCATTAACCAGCTATAAGTCACCATTGGTTAACTGCTTGACCCAACTCGCCATATGGACCACCCCTTGCGCCACCACCCAGCACCAGCTGCTCCTAACCATCGCAGCTCCCGAGGTCCTGGCGGAGCCCCGGCACGGCATGGCCAGGCTGCCGATGTACGCCATGCTTCGACCGCCCAGCTCGCTGCCTGCGAAGCTGTGAGGCGGGGGAAGATTCACTACCATGGACGGCTAATGATAGGTGAACTACCGTGGTTCACTACCTGGTTAACTATCTAACTATTTGGTTAACTACCATGGTGAACTAGCTGGTGAACTATCAGTCTGGCATTCTTGCCATGGCTACTGTAACCTGTGTGACCATGGTGAAGGATAGGTTCACCTGGGTAACCTGCTGGTTTCGCTGGGCCAAACTGTTGGGTCATACTGTCGGCTGATGAAGCTACAAGAAGTTCAATCATGGTAACAAGATCAAGGGTCGGTTGAGAATCATAGATGGTAGTGGGCTGATAAGTTGATAAATAGTAGTTGTTCTATAGTTCATGATAGCCTGCTTCTTTATTTAAATAGGGAGAGGCTTGGGGGAAACTACAATCGTTGATCATCGTCTACCCGTTTTGTTTCTATGTGGGCAATAGCAGGGGATGATAAATAAGGAACTAAGGGGAATTTCCCAAGTTCCAACTATCTTTGGTTGGGGCACATCAAGAGTTGATTTGGTCAACCGGTTCGGAGCTGAATTAACGAGAACCTCATGATTCCTCCTATTGGAGGATCAATGGCTAAAACACCAGTACTGGAAATGATTGTCCATGTCTCCGTTTGGGTTTGATTCCAGTTTCAGACTAAGCACCAAATCCATAGCATTGTCACGCCTGAATATCGTCCATCATGAACTAATAGCTTGATTCATAGCATCGCAAGGGTTGCTGTTTAACCATAGGTGAGATATCGAAAAGACTGGTCGAATGTTGACATGTCAAACACTTTCGTGAGCCCAAGAGTTAGCTTTCTCCTTGACATGTCAAGACAAGTCCAGGACTTCGCGGCTTGCCTCGGGCGCCCGTGCCAACGGCCATTGGGTTTGCCCCCCAGGGCGGGCGCATTTGGCGGAGCGCTACCGCGCCGCGGCGCTCGCGGCTGGAAAAAGCAGCGTCTCAACAAATGCAGAGCTGACATCGTAGCTGGCCGTATCCTGGGTGGATTACAGCTATGAACTTAGCTTTTTAGTTTTTTTGGGATATGGTTGATCTACCATATAGCCACTAAAAGTTAGACTTTAGCAAGGGATCTAACAGCCACCAAGTATCGTTTAGAGAAGATCCTTTCGGGAAAAAAGCGGATCACTCGCACATGAAGCAATAAAGGGCTCCCGCACCTCGAAGACGGGTGCCCCTGGAGTTGTATGTTTTGCTGGTTCTGAAGAGACATCCAATGGCATGAGAACCAACCATTTCCGCCAAGCAAGCAACCAACTTGCTGTGTACATTGGAGTCTTGGTTGTCTAACAAGTTAGGGGTCGCTAATGGCAGCCATTGGCAACCTTAACAAGCATCCTCCCCAGTTGGTTGAGCCATAGCTTTGACAAGAACCACCAGCAGCCATGGTCTCAGTGCGGTAAGTTTCACGGGGGCCCCTTGGCTGGTCACATCATCGGTGGATCTTGGCCACTCAGGTGCCATCATGCCTTTCTCGCAGGCCGGACAGTTGAGGTCATCGGCAAATCTCTTCGGCATAGCCTTGGGTTCACGCGGGATCCATATTAACAACACCTCTTCAGTGATTGTAGATCACCATCTTCTTATGGTTGAATCTATGGTGGTTTATTGTCGAACATTACTGGCGATTGATACAAACTGGCCTACCATAGGTGATATCGGCTTACAAAACCGCAATGGATGCAGCTTGCTAGATCGCGGTCAACATTTAGACATGAGTCATCATGAGTCAGCATTAGTTGTGATAACACATTGGACATAATCGCTGCTTCTAGAGACGCAAAATTGATCATCCTGAACATCATTTCTCAATGAAACATCCTGAACATCCTGCGGTTGATTGGTCGTTGATAATGGGATCCTGTCAGACTCTACGCCGCTGCGAAAATCAGGGGGAGACGCCGCAACGGTGCCAGAACTGACTCCCCTTCAGTCACGCGCAGTAGGGGCCCTTGGACAACGCTGGTGGAACCAAAATTGATTTCAGAACTGGTTGGTGGTTTTAAACATGTTTTTGTTTTCACTAGTGTTAACAAATAGTCGTTGGTTGGTTGGTTCACTAATGTTATTAATAGCATTTGACCAACAACAGGGATACAGCAAACAATGTTGAAGGATGGGCTGCTTTGCATTCGATCAATTTGAAGAGTTTCTCAGCTGGGAGCAGGTACGCTGGGATATCGACTTGAAGCCCAGGCTAAGTGTGATGGTTAAAGACAGTCATTGAGAAGCCAATGTAACAGTGATAAATGATTTTTAATTTCACAGATGATAAATTATGCATGATAATTCATTGCTTGACTAATGATATACAGTAACAAGTGCATCGATATTGGTTGGGCCAAAAACATATCAAGATCAACGGTAGTGACAAGTATCATTGTGCTATTGGTCGTCCTCGGGTTGTGCTGATGATCTTTTCGAGTAAGCTGATGTTATCTAGTCGTGAGGTGAATCACCAAGCCCTGGCATCGTCCATCAAGGATCACCAGGGATGGTCTCACCATGAATCGTTATACACCATGAAACCATTGTGAACCGTGGCCAGCACCAGTCTCGTTGTTTCTTATCATGTTTGGTGAAGTAATGATGCTTCATGCTTTTATACAACCCGTGATGGTTGGCTGATGTCCAACTAATTGAATCTAATCACTTAACCATTGATTGGGCATTGACCATAGGGATTAGTTCAACCACAGGGATTAGTTCATCCATTTATCATTTGAGTTCAACCAGAATCACTTAGTTAACCATTACAGTATTTAGCTAAGTAGCCCTTTCAAAAAATCAATAAATGATGTGGTATCAACAGAGATCCACTCGTCATTTTTCTCAACTCAGGTGTGGACTGGGACCATGGCCATCATTTGCTTGTGCCTTCTGGTGTGCCCTGGGTGTGGGATGCAGTGAGTCGCCGGTGAGACTGGTGATCCGCAAGCATATATCATATTTACTCATGGTTGCAATACGTTCCAATCGTTATATAACAGATACTACTAGTAGTTAATACTGATGTTTTATGATTTTTTTACCATTTTTACAATGTTTTTGTACAATGGTTGCTAATCAAGTGGCTCACGACTACAAAGGTCAGTGTGCGATACTAGTGGCTTATCATTGGTAAATCGAAATAACGATTGCCGTTGGTGGAGTGATTCGCAGCCAAGCATGATGATTGTTCCTTCTAGTTGGCTAGCGATTCAGGCCGCGGGTAACCGCTGAAACCCATGGTTGGCTCCACGGGGTAATAATCCGCCACACGACATTTTGAGCATGCATGGATAATAATGATACATAATTACAGCCGCGAACAGCTGCCATTCTCGACAAGTGCAGGCTTACGAAACACGATTGTTCCAGGGACTTATTCCTAGCTTCCCCGTGAATTTTTCGAGTGGCTGTTGCTATCCTATTCTGGAAAAGTCGGCCGCATCGAGAGGTGGTTGATGACTCCAAGCGTGAGGATTGTGGATATCATCGGACCTGGTTTTCAGGCATTGATCATGACCATCGTTCCTAGAAATGGCTATGGGTCAATATTAACCAACAATAATGGGAGAATTAGTGTTTAAAACCAGCTTAGAATCAACAGGTTTTCTGATCATGACCATGGTTCCCAGAAATGGTTCGAGTTCTTTTCTCGCGAATTGGTGCTTAAAACCAGGGTTCGACCACAAGGCATTTGGACGTTCATAAAGATTGCGTATGCAGACAGACAGTGATGTCGATATCGACGGAAACATGTATAAACACTGGTTACTGGTTCTAAACATGTCGAAATTTCCCTAGTGTTTTTTAACAAATGGTTGGTTGACAAGCATGTTTTTCATCACGTGATCATTCAACCACCAACCAGAACGCTTGTCAGCATGGCTTCATCCAAGACACTGCATTTTGTAAGAGCAACGATGACTTCGTGTGGCAGGTGGCTGTCTTGATCGTCATCGCCTACGCCATCGTATTGGAAGACAAGCCAGGGACTGAGCTCTTGTCCGAGTTCAGCTCGAGCTGATTCCTGGGGGAAAGCCTGCCTAGTTGATATGGGTTACATGTTATATATTGTGACTCATTGGGGAGGCACAGCACCTCTGAACCTGTCGAGCTCGCAGGTTGGTGTGTTTATTGGTTCATTCCTGTGCTTTGTTCCACAGGTTCACCACCGGCGCGGAAAGCCCGGATTAAAGCATGGTGTCGCAAGAATAGCCACAGCAGTGATGTCTCACCAGCGCTCTTTTTTTCGACCTTGCCATGGCATGCCATTGGTGGTTGGATATGCAGTTGTTCTACACAGGGGGGGTATCCAAAATGCTGGAACCCCAAAATGGTTAATGCTGATGCCCCACAACTGTTGGATATGCCACTAAGAACGGGGGCTACCCCCAAGAATGCCGCTTCCATGCTTGTTCACATACCTTGGCGAGGCGATGATGAAGGTGATTCAATGGTCTCCGATGCCATCTATGGAACACCAGGAGTCTCTTTGAGAATTCCAGGGTGGGGAGGCCACGATGCTGCGCCAGCTCGACTTGCTCCAGTGTCTCAGTACACAGCTGGGACTTTGCAAATTCTCAATGCCATTCCTGCGAACGCAGCCAATTGCTTTGCTGTGGCAGAGATTTCGGACTCCCCAGAACCAGGCCGCGTGCTCCAAAACTGAGACAGGTACCAAAGCCTCATACCGGTCCGGCTCCGAAGATGGACTCAGGAATGGGCAAAGATCCATACGGTGGTTTCTCAAAATAGGGTATCCCCAAAAATTGCCGGTTTATTACTATAAATGATTAATAATGGATGATTTGGGGGTACCCCTATTTTGAGAAACACCCATATACTGATAATTACTGCTAGGGTGTCACAAACAAATCTACCTGTTGGTTTCATCTATTTTCATTACTTTAGGGGGGGTTACACTAATCAGAAACCAACATTACAAGAAAGGAGAGGATTGAACTTCCGCCAAGAGATGTCTTCCTTGATTTCAACATTGGTTAGCTCAGCTCCAAGCCTCGCTTGGCTGTTCCTCATACACAGTGATAACTTAGCTTGTAACGAGAAAAAATACCAGCTACAAAGATATATAACCAGCTTGTCCACGGGCTTATCAGCCAACTTTCAACCCGGGAGCATCACTATGTATGTAGGGAATATTGCTTTGGTATGCTTTTGTACCATGATCCGTTGCGGTTGTCTCCATCCCAGTAAGCAGGAAGAGCACCCGTGGAGTTTTGGTTCTATTGCTCAGCCGCATCACCAATCGGTGATGCATCTTCGGATGCAGGATACGTTGGATGACCTGTCAATTTGGCGATGCTTTGGCTGCCTCTGGGGATTTTTCCCATTGTTTCAAAACCTCGGCTGCTACAGGTACCTCTATGGCATCCTTCGGCTCTGTCCTGATCAATGATTCTTGATCGTTTATAGTATTCCTCCTTGATTCACGCTCATTGATCATGATCGACGACCCAGGATGAAGCATGATCAACAAGGGATTAACCATGATCAATGGATTAACACCTCTAAAACCATCATTAGAACTATTGATCAACGCTTATGGATGCTTATGGTTAGAACCAGTAACCATCGCTACAACCCTTAACCAATAATCAGCACCATCACAAACCACCTCTGAACCACCAACCAACCAGCAACCAGATCTAACCAGCAACCAACGCCAAGGAAGAGATCGACCAGTCACGACCTTCAGATGCAGATCCGGAACTCCAAGTTGAAGTATCAGGCGCCGGCACGGCACCGTTGTGGGCACTTCACCGTTGTGCGCGCAAGCGCATGAGTCATGGGAGATCAATAGATCGACCCCCCCGAGTTTTGATGGTAAATTACCAGCTATTTTGGTGCTTGAACTGGTGGTGATTTGTTGATCTAACCATCATTAAGCGTGGTTGAGCTTGTTTTTATCTAGGTTTGAGGGATGAAACCATGAGAAGTAATGATGAGGCCCATGAATGGCTACAGACGACCAGTGAAGCATTCAGATGAATATGAACACGGATTCACAATTTGCTATCAATAGTCCGTCAGTGTGTGTGTGGGTTAATTGATGCCCGACATGTGAGAGTCTCCATAATTGGGGTACTTCGTGGCCGAAAACGTTTACTTTTGGCAAAGCAAACATCAGACTTAGAGATTCACCATGGTTCACTACATCTGGACACTCCTCGCGTGTGGCGGCCTGGTCCTTCACTGGTGGTGCGGGCGCTTCGCAGCAGCCAAGTTGTTGCGCCATTGTGTCATGTGGCAAGCAGCATGCCACCTTGCGAAGTACGGCATGATTTATGAACAGGCCCAGAATCAAAATCCTAAGTGCGTATGTGCCTAGAAATGTAACAAATAACTCACCAGAGCTAATGATAATTTAACACATGCAAACCATTGGTGTTGGGGGTACCACTATTTTGGCACATGCCCAAGCATGTACAATGATATTGATGGTGATTACGATGCATGATTTATGGGCAGTCACAAGAATGCATCACGGAGATAGTGATATTGATAATGATCACAATCACTTGTAATGTGATGAACAAATCGAGTATATAATGATGTTTTACAATTGACGGTGCTTGATGATCACTAACCGGAATAATCACGGTCTTCATGAGCATCAGAAATATTCCTGGAACGATACAAGTGGGTATGGCTCCATCAGCAAGAAGCCAGATATCCAGCCAGATACTGACTGAGGCAGAGAAGCCATCAGATATTCCTTACAGGTCATGAAGCAATCAGAAGATCATCAGCTTCAGTTCTTCAATCAGACATCAAACCAGAATTGTGACTTGCCAATCAGAAGATATCGCACCATAGTTAGATCAACCAGAAGGTATTTGACCCTTCGATCAGAATGGTTTAATCAACATCCGAAGACATGACCATATATCGACTACCTTATCGGCCATGAAAATGGTTGACCATAATCAATCATCAGAGTAGTCATCAAGCAACAATGGTCAGGGCACTTTGTTAATCACAAGCGCGTGATCATTTAAGAATATAATCAACTGTGAATTATTTACCATCATGCTCAATCATGCATCAACCAGCAATGAATGGCTCATTGACCATCAATCATCCATCAACCGCAAATCATCATTTTTAAGCCATTACTTTTATAGCCGTTATAAGGCCAGCATTTACATCATTATAAACCATTAGCCATTTATTTAACCATTTATAAACCAGTCTCAACCATTAGCATTATTAGCCATTATTTAACCATTATATTAACCATTAGCCACTATTTTATAAACCATAAGCATTATTAGCCGCTATTGTTCCACCAGTCTTTCACCGGCCATCATGGGTCATCCTCCAGCCTGCGCCGCCAGCAATCCTTGACGCAGCAAGCGGTGGTCCAGGACATTGGAGATGCAGTGGTGGTGGGATGGTGCTTTGGATGGTGATATAATATCAACCTACCAACTAATGGTTAACTAGTTGGTTAACGATTAATAATAGGCTATAATAAGCAACAATAGTAGGGGATAAACAAGCTATATATGGCTATGGGTCAATATTAATCAATCAATTTCATGGGGAATTTCCACCAACAACACCAGGGAAAACAATGGTTAATGGTGGGGAACCAGGGGGACTAAGGGTTTTGACCCACTGCCAAATGATGGTGGTTAATGGTTAATACTGGTAGCGGTTAATGCTGGTTAATGTTGGTTGATAGTGGTTGACAATGGTTACTTATTAGTGGTTAGCAGTGGTGAATAGTTAATTGTGGTCAGTAGTGGTTCGTTGCTTTGAATTCACTATTTAATGACTATATTGGTCAGGATTGGATATTGCAAAAATTGAGAGTTGTTAATTGTTGTTGAGTGGTTCATAGTGGTCAGTAGTAGTTGATAATAAATTACCAACCAACTATGAACCATTAAACAGCCACTAATAGTTATCAACAACGGTTCATACTGCTTTGTAGTGGTTGTTTAACGGTTCGTGTAAAGTTTCAGGATTAATGGCTCATTTTGGAAATGGTTAGTAACGGTTTGCAGTTGGTCAATAATGGTTCATCATGCTTAATGATCATTCATGATTCATAATCATTAGAGTTGATAGTTGTTGATAGGTTATAGTGGTCCAGAAACAGCCATATCTCATAGTGGTCCGATGGTTCATGCTGCAATATGATGGTTGATGTTGGTGTAAAGTTGTGTGTTTGTTGGTTTCGCCCTGCGATGTTGATGATGAACGATTTGGTGGATGTTCGGTCAAGAAAACCCATCGGTGCTCCCAGGGGTTTGCCCATAGAAATGGTGTTTCCAGCCCCCACAAAAATTGGTTACGCCCAAAAAATTCTATATTTGGGGATGTCATGGGACCGTCCAAGTGGGAATACTTAGTAGTAAGACTTATAAACAGTTGAGAAGAACGTGATGTGTATAAAGATCAAAACAGTTGTTTCTCAGGGATGGCATTCATCACCAAACAATCATTGGTTCAGGGGTCCTTTGCTGCATGCAGGTTGCCTGCAAAATCCATGGTTTATTTGAAAAGGGGTTATAGGCAACCAATCTATGTTTTATTTGAATCACTCACCAACCATGAACCATTCAACAGGTTATGGCCAACCAATCAAGTGAGAGGATGCAACACCAGCCGGGCAGTCCAACCAAGCTGGTCGTTACTGCTTGCGATCATCTTTCTGGGCCTCCCAGAGTTTCACTGAGATTGTTATTGGGTGCATCGCTATCCACTCTTGGGGAACTAGAGGTATGATAAAAATCTGGTTGATGGTCCACATGCATCCATCATGGTCCATCATGTGTAGTAGCGGCGAAGAATTGCTCATAATGATTAAACGATGGTAAGTTTCTGGTTGATTCGTGGGTGAAACATGGGTTAATTGATACCTCACTAATGATTGGGAACAGCTAGTTTTGGTCAACTATGGAACAGATAATTATCACTAAATGATTGGGAACAGCTAATGATTGGGAATTCATCACTAACCATTATCAACTATGGAACAGCTAGCAAACTTTTCTGGTTGATGGTGGGTATTGCTCAACGCTGCTTGATGGTTGTGACAATACCGGTCGTCCGGCTGAAGCATCATCACAGTGACCATGTGAAGGCATTTTCAATCATTGCCAAGCGCTATTACGCCTGATGAATCACCATTGACCATCATTAAGCAGTATAATCCACCCATACTTTCCCATGAATCATCAGTATGTAACCCTAGTTAAGTATGTTTAACTATTTACAGTCACCATAAACCATCATTATAGCAGTTCGTTAAGTATTTAAGTAGTATTAATCACCACTAACCATCATATTACCCTAGTTATAGAAGTAATACTGACCATGACTAACGAACTGCAGGTCCAGTTGAAGCTATCCTTTGGGCTGCTGTCAGGAAGGAAGGACGCCCTTGGTACCAGCTGTGAATTATGTGGCAGGACACACGGCATGGGTTGCTGGGTAGGTTGATATACAAACGGTGGTTTCTCAAAATGGAGGACCCCCAGAATGGTTGGTTTGTTACCATAAATGGCTAATAAATGGTGATCATACACCGACAAATTTGAGTGGAGTAAAAACCAACACATGGTTTCCAGGTTACCAAAAGTGACAGAAGTGACATGCCCCGGTCCCTAGCAGGTTGAAACGGCAGCTATCAAATCATCGAGGTGACATCATCAACACAGGATGCAAGGTCAGCAAGGTGGTCCCCTCCAAGATGTTTCATTTGATGTCGAGAAGTGTCGAGAAAGTGTCCTTTGTCGTTTTGGGGTACACAATCGATGGGCTATGGGCATGCAGCAGGGGAAGATTGTCACCAATCCCCCAACCATAAAGTGCTCTTTGACGCACCAAAAACAGGGCACCCTTAGAGTGGCTCTTGGGAATGTTGACAATCCCAAGTATAGGGTCCAGGTCCTTTGCTCCTCTGGAGTACTGAACCGGCTCGCCGTCCCACTTTGCTTTGTATTTTCTAGGGTTTAACTTACAAGGACAAAATGCGATACAAAAGGCTAATCAGACCTGCTTTTCTCTTGATAAGTGATGTTTTATATAGTCTACCATTCATTGTAAGCTCCATAAAACAATGAATTTCACTAGTAGAGCACTGCCATGAACTGTCACTTCCCATGCTTCACCAGGGTGTCGGGAGAAGTGTGGGAGAAGGATTGTTTGCTTATGGGTGGCTTATGGTTGATCAAAATCCTTCCAAACCAACGGGATGCGGTTCGTATCACACAAAATACGCTCACACCAACCACAATTTTCGCATAGCTAATGAGAGATCCTAAAATCATAAACCCCCTCTCTTTGACATTGCAAAGGAATGCAAAGGATCGGCCGTTTGAATGGCAGAATTATTGGTGGTTTGTGATAGCAAGGCACGGCTTTTGATTGATGGAATCTCTGGCAACCAAAGCTCGGGGGCGACGCTGCTTTCTGCAAGGACCTCCCATCGTTGGGAACTCAAGGGAAGCTTAGATCGGGTGATGTGATGCCAAAGAACCTATTGGAGAATCGTTCGAAAGATCACTGGCAAAGGCTAATGCTCCCATCATTTCCATTCAACCAAGTAGGCTAGCAACGAGGTGCAGTTTGTATTTGGCAAAGTTCCAGTTTGCTTCATGCTTTGATGTGTCATTTCGACCGTCCCGGATTCACGCATCTGCGGTAGATGATTGCCGGTGGTTGATGGCAACCATCGCCAGGTTGAAGGTGTCTCAACGTCTCAACTAGTGAGTCAATATCCAGACTGGTTGGTTTAGGCCATTCTCGTTGCTTGCAAAACAGCAACAGCTTTGATAGCATATACGTCACTATTATTGTATACAAATCCAGATAGGGTGTGTTACGAACTTTTGCGTGGCATTGAAACTTAGAAACCAATATCATGGACCAGTCTTGCTCATTTCAATATTATATATACTCTATGTATACATAACAGTAATAGTATCATCCATGTAGATTGACCGATCATCAGCAACCAAAAAACCCTCTTTTGCAATTCATGAATACCCCCAATTGCCAACCAAAACAAAAATTGACGTAGATCTTCCATTCTGAAAGTTCTTTGGCTATCCCCCATCAACTATTCCTCATTATGAGCCATCTCCGCGAACCCCTCGAGGTGCTCCCAGCTGCCGCTTCTCCCATGTATTCTGGTGTCGCTGCCTCGCCGCAAGCTCCAAAATACTACACTGGCGTGCCCGTCGTATATACCAAAGGCGCGGCGAGGTCTCAGCCTGTTGTGATTTTCTGGCTTGGAGCTTTCGGCCACGGCCGTGCCACAGATTTTCCGGCCTGGGATGATTGATACCATGGATCACAATTAACCGATATCCTTCCTGAATCATGATGAATCCGAAATACTGGCTGCTGAAACACAGCTGATCCGGCATTCCGGGCATTTTCGGGCTATGATTTGTTGCTTCAGATTCGGCAAGTGACAGCTACTTCGAAGGTGCTCCCCCCAGTTACAACCTGGCATAGTTTGGTGAAGATTCGCCATTGAACTATAGTTTCCCTGGTGTCATAGCTGGTATAGATGGTCTAGAATGACTTGGCAGTTGTGAGACAATCTAGTTCTGGTAGACCATCTATACCAGCTATGACAAGTGATATCTACCAGTTATGGTAGCCCATCCGGTTGTGGGTCAAAATTGGGTACCCCAAAAAACATTTGGTTTATGATAGATTTCCATCATACATGGCCATATCGGGGGCTAATAATTTTGACCCATACCCATCTAACCAGTCTGGGAGTTAACTGCTAGTTGAACTAGTTAAACTAGAACTAGTTATGTCTAGTAAGTCTACTATAACTATCCAGAACTAGTTTTGTCTACGACAACTGGTACCAACTTGGCTCGCCGCGGTCGCCGGCCGATCCTGCCAGGCTGATGTCGGCAAGCGCGTCAGGCGGATCCGGGTGCACCATCGGAACAAGGCGGACAAGTTATCGGAATATGAGGGATAGTGCTGGGTAATACTGGAAATTAGTCAGGATAAGTGAGTTTAGTACTGGACAATACTGACTGATTACCATTACTAGATTGGTAGTCTGATTGATTGCCATTTTTTGTTTTCCATAGTAATAGTAACTATTAACAAATGGTTGGTTGACGAAATATGTTTTCATAGGTGTTGAAAACACCAACCAGATTAAATAGTCAGGATAGGTGAGTTTAATAGTACTGGATAATACTGATATTTAATATCGATTGGTGGTGTGATTGCTTGCCATTCTTTATTTTCCACAGTAACTATTAACAAATGGTTGGTTGACGAAATATTTTTCATAGGTGTTGAAACCACCAACCAGATTAAATAGTCAGGATAGGTGAGTTTAATAGTACTGGATAATACTGATATTTAATATCGATTGGTGGTGTGATTGCTTGACATTTTTTATTTTCCATAGTAACTATTAACAAATGGTTGGTTGACGAAATATTTTTATAGGTGTTGAAACCACCAACCAGATTAAATAGTCAGGATAGGTGAGTTTAATAGATTTTGATAGTACTGGATAATACTGATACTTAATATCGATGCTGGATAGGGAATACTGCACTCGTACCTTTGAGTACTGGTTGATACTGATGCTTAACCATGGTCATCAAAATGATGCTATCACCTGAGAATCGTAAATTGCAGTCATGAGCAATGACAATGCTTTATTAATCACGATTGGATGTAACATGATGTAACTGAAGAAATGATGTGGTCGTTCTTGAGCACAATGAATATATAGTTGTCCAAGATTTTGTTGCATCCGATTGCGGCGTTTGCCTTTTGTTTTTAAAGGTATTAGCCATAGATCAGCATACTTTGGATATGTGTGCGTGTGTCCTTTTTTCAGAACTTACTTTTGATTTACAGTAGGTATAATTAATCATCTAAGATCTGGAAGATGGAATTCCTTCAAGTCAAGACTAGCCTACTGACCTGGTGGTTTGGAGCTTCCATGGTAGTAGGCAAGGTTTCCCAAAGGCTGCCTGTCCCCAAACGCTGAGTAAGCACTGTCATTAACGGTGTAACCCATGGTCTTGGGGTCCACGGTATGGATGACCCGCATTCTTGCCAGCAATGGCTGCATCCCTTTGTTCCTGGTGCTAATTTGTCAATAGAAAGGACGCCGTCAAGTTCTCTATAGGGGAAGATGTGTAGGCTTGTGAACATCGGAAGTGCTTTGAAGATGCGAAATGATCCATCAGATATTGATGATTTGACATGGTGCAGTTGGACAGAATCACTTGCAGCAGTGGTTGTAGTTTCTCGACCAGTCTGACAGCCGTTATTTACCATTCACAGCCAGCATGAATCAAACAACTGTCGGCGAATACCAAACCCAATCGATCGTTGTTGTCACCAGTATCATCAAACCCTATTGGTTATGGTTTTCTGTTGGCATTCACGTGCAAAGGGGCCACCAGCGGCAAGGGTATCTTTCATGACGCACCGCTTTTTCCCTCCGCAGGTTGCAAGACTGAGAGGGTAGGGCGACTCTTGCTGGTGTGTGGGTGTGACTGCCAATTTTCACCATTGGTAGATAAGACATGGAAGCAATATGTTGGACTTACTGGATGCTATTAGTAATTTCGTAGTACTAGCTAGTAGCTGGGTGCATAAATGATTTTTCAAATTGAAGACTATAGTATAAAGTTGGCAGTTGGATCAACGGTTTCAATTAGCATCAGATTTCCAAACACTACCAAGTAGATGTGGGCTATGGTGAGACGGTTTGGTGATCAATTAATGTGTCATGGTCATGAAGCTGGTTGCGATTTTGAATCTATTTGGAAATCAATGACTTCAGGGTTACAACACAGATTTATGGCGGAAATACATCGAAATGTTTGCATACAATTGTATACTTGGGGCTGTTTCTCAAAACTTGGGACCCCCCAATAATTCTCAGATAGTCCGTTGTAGATAGCCACTGGCTAGTTTTAGGGGACCCTCAATTTGAGCACAGCGAATCATAGTGGTCCTTGGCTTACAAAAGTTCCACACTTGCGGATATGATAGCTAACAATGATGAACGACTATCATTGGTGATAGATCCATAGTAAACAATCATCACAAGTCTTGCCGTAAACGGCGGGTGGATCCTATCCCAGTATGGTGTTGAGAACATATCGAGATCTCCCGTTGTGAGCAACCACAGATTTGGGCATCCATTCGTTGGTTGTAGGGGATCACCATGTTTGGACTCTCAGTTGCAGGTGAACTCCCACATTTCTTTGCCAGCCTTCGGAAAATGTTTGACACCCACATGTTGCTTCTGCAGTGAACTTGCGGACAGCATTGCTGCACCTTCCCTATGCGTGCTAATGCCCATATGGTGAAAAGAGATGCACGACGCGTTCAACACGATGAGGTGCTGAGACATAGGGCCAAGGCGAATCCTTACTCAGAATGCTTGCTGAAGATGTGTGGTAGCACCTGGTGTAATCCTTTGGGCAAAGTTGTAGGCCCTGGTGTTTGTTTTTTATTGAATCTATTGTCCACATGGGTTGTAAGACAACCAGTGACCATCCTAGCGAACCAAGAGTGTTTCTCTCGTTTGGTGTCAAACATGAGTAACCATGATTAACCAACGCGAATGAACCGTACTGAGAATGACCAGTATCAAGTATCATCAACCAAGATCAACCACTACCAAACCAGTACCATCACCCATTGACGACCCACTATGAGCCATGATTCCTGCACCCAATATTAACCAGGTTTATCAATGCCGTCAAGAACTACCGTTGTGTGTGTGTGTGTGTCGACAAAGGTGCAACATCATGCCCAAATCATTGCCACGAGTCAGTCTTTCTGACGAACCGCTGATACGAACCGGGGGTTGCAATGACCCATTGCTGCTATGTTTCCCCATATGTTTACCCATGACCCATATGCTATGTTGCTGGACGATACGAACTACCAGACAAAAACAAACTGGCGACCATGGCTCCAATCTTCGCGGGGCGCCCTACAGGTGCCCAGTGGCTGATCCCTGCCCCTCCCGCGCAGGTTCACAGCCAACTCCCGTCCCATGCTCCACAAGTGCTTCGACTTTGATCCCCTTCGAAGGATTCAGATCTACGAGGTGCTGGGGCGGCTGGTTTGTTGGCAGCTGAGGGAAAGCAGCGGTGGGGCTTTGGATGTTGGGGATACGTGTGGCAAATCAATGTAAATCATAAGTATATATATATATATATATATTGATTTTATTTATTTATTTATTTACTTATTTATGTGTTTACTTATATATATATATGTATATATATTATTTATTTATGTATTTAAGTATTGCCAGAATATTATAGATGCTAAGATCTGTTAAGTACATGTATGCAGTGAGATTATCAATGGTAAGGGGAAACTGCGCAGCTGCTTCGAGCTTTGAAAGGTCAGCAATTTATTTCCATGTCTTTTGGGCACCACCATCGCCACCTATTGCTACTGATAGTTTGTTCTCATCAGGAGGAGAATCTTTTAGATATCAGTTGCCCAATATTGAGAATTATTATGGGGTAAATGTGAAATTACGTGACCAGTAGTCAGGGGTTTGATGAATTTGTCCATCTACTGTATCACTTGTCACGTGTCCCCTGTCCCTCATCACATATCACGTAACATGTGTACACTTTACCACGTATCCATATGTGCCAACACGAGCATTAGGCCAGCCTTATTAGTATGTATTCTCATTTGTACAGTGCAACAAAAAAACACATCTGGGTGTGTCCAGAAATGGGAGGTCCCTCAAGACCATCAGGCCCCTTGTCGACCATGACCATCTCAGATGCAGGGGCGCCGCGATGGCTATCAATCCATGGTCGTGCAGAAACCATATAAAACCATCTGAAACCAAGCAAATAGATGCAAATACAGGAGGTCACTTTCGCAGCAATTGTGGCTGATAGATGCTGATAGAACAATGTGCATGTATAAAAATGTACTTCAAAATCTCAAAAACAAAACACACTTAGAATTTCCCAAAACAAATATATGTCAAAATATATCACTTAATGTAATGTACATTATGATCTCAAAAAGTAAAAATTGGTGGAAACTCTCAAAAGAAGGGCTTAATATCACTAATGATTGAATAAAAAACTCTCTAGAGAATAGCTTTTCTCTGTACAAGGATACAGCTTAAAAAAGTGTCATGGTTGAGCTTCATCCTTGTGACATTTCCAAGTTGTCGGCGCTCAGATCTTGCTGACGCTCAAGGGCTTGACACCTCAGGCGGGCAGCACGAAGGCTGAATCACCAATGCTGGTTGTTGGGAATGACATTGGCTGGTGGTTGTAGACATTTCTAATGTTCCCTAATATTATATATAATATATGTATATATGTATATATGTATATATTTATTTATTTATGTATTTAACGAATGGATACAAATGGTTGGTTGGTTGACTACTGTAATACTTTTTTCATAGGGGTTGAAACCACCAACCAGACATGCATATGCTGAATAGCAGTGCAATTAGCTGCTCAAATGGCTGATTAATCAACTTCTCACTACCTACTGGGCAATATGGTATCAATGGCAATGACAATTGTGGGTTGGTTGGTGATTTGGCTAAGCACCAACAAGAAACAACCATAGAAAGAGGATATACGGCATGGTAGTTTGGTTGGTTGTTTGGTTGGGTGCGGGAGACGTGCTGATGTTTACAGATGTGCAGGTGCTCCCTGGGGCTACGGTAAATCGACCAGGGTGTTTCACCCGTTCTGAAGCAAGATTGAACCAATCAGCCGTCAACAGTGACTGATTTTCCATGAAACCATGTCTTGAGTCAATAGGGGATAGCTCCTATGCAAAGGGCAGAGCATGCGGGCATGGTGCTCCCACACAACCAGTGATAGCAATGGTTGTTTCTCCTTGTAATTCTGGTTCCCCGGCATCAAAGATGGGGGTTTGCCAACCTCTACGCAGCCATGACACCCCGAAACACAAAGGAGCATGTTATAAGGATAGATTTCGTTAACCAATGGTGCCAAACAAGGCAAGCTTACTAGATGGCCAACACAATACATAAGCAGGTTATCACTGGAAATCTTTCAGTCTGAAAATGTCCTGATTTGAAAGACACTGCTGTTAATCATGGCAGATAAGATGCGTAGCCCCCGGTTGAAAATGCGTGATATAGACCCATACTACCAACCAACCAACCAACCAACCAACCAACCAACCAACCAACCAACCAACCAACCATTTCCGATTCAACCGGCTCATTGAAGATTCAGCATTTCATCTGCTCCGTTTTATCCTTGGGAAGCCTTTCCGAACCTGCGCACGTGGGCGTTTTGTGGCGAGGATTTGGAGAGTTGCGGAATGCACATACGTCGGGGCACCAGCGATGGTTAATGGTTGGGGAATGGGTTGGTTCATGATGCTTAATAGTGCTTAGTTGTGGTTGGTGAATAGGTGGTGAATGGGTGGTGAATGGTTGGTTGGTGGTGCATGGTTTGTTCAAGGCTGGTTTGGCAGTGATAGCAACTGGGTGGCTGCGCACTCCTCGGTGCTGTGGATCAGCTGTGCAGCCTCAGGGGTCAGTGATGGTATGACTTGGCTATGGAAGCGCATAGCTCGTGAAACTGCAAACAGTTGATACCCCAACGAACTGCCTGGTTCTGACTATATGGGTGGGTTCTTGAAATGGCGAACCCCCAAAAAATGGCTGGTTTATTACTAAAGCAGATTATGAATGGATGATTTAGCGGTACCCCTATGGCTTGGGAAACCACCGTATAGGTAGGTTCATCCAGAAAGGACATGGCCGAGGTTTTATGCCCAATGCTGATTGATAATGGTGAAGGATGGTTGATAGGGGTCCCACTGCTTCAACGTCCGTGCCAGGCCACGGTGGTTCATGAGTTCATTGTTGGACCGCTTTGCCATCAGGCCCCAGTCCATAGCCAAAGGCTAAGGGGAGGTTTGAAAGAAAAGGGGGAAAGGGACCATACTAAATGGCCGGGGGCTTTCCCTTTGGGGATTGGAATCACCGGCCTTTCTTGGGATGGAAAACACGCAGGGGTAGGTTCATTTGTTTAATGTCAATACTGCCAATAATAGTTTCGTTACTACTGGATCGTTTGACTTCGTGATACAGTAATTTCCCTCAATTGGCCCAAGCGCCAACAAACAATCAACCATCAGTAAGCATGGCCAATATAAACCGTTGTTGAATGGCACGACCAACAAATCTTACTGGGTATCCCTCTACATCACCGCGGCGCGCCCAGGTCGAATCAACTGAGCGACGAAACGTTGGGCCAAGGCAGCTGGTGCTGCCACAGTAGTGATCTGCCACTTGGGGTCCCATGGTCCAACTGGATACAACCAACCAGCCAATCAAGGTATAACCAAGTGACCAAGCAACAAGGCAAGTTGAAGACAGCCAATAACCAGCGATATTTGCGGGTGTCCAAAAGTGGTTTTGGAGCATTGGTTAAGGAAAATACTGGCATGATCATGTGTGTAAATGTGCATTTCCTTCTTTCTTGAGGGGACCAAAGTTTGGAAACATACAGGGTGGTTGTCAACGTTAAGTGTTCTTTTGCATTGTTTTTTGTAGTCACCCCGAACATCCATCTTGATAGTTTAAAGATTTGTGCCAGCTCCTTGCCCTTGGCCTTATCAAATGCAGACAGGGCCGTTGACATAACTCAATCCACCCCTGCACTCATCCCAACAGGAATCAGCGAACTTTTGGGGTGTTCTCCTAGCCATGTTGGCGTGAAAAATCGTCTCTAAAAATGTACAAATTTGCTGATTCAAAGTGAAGTTGCCCTGACACCAAACTTCTCCCCCCTGACGCCATGACCACGTGGATGGCAGCAGAGGGGAAACCATTCAATCAAACTCTCCAGCTGCGACCGCGTTTCGGCAATCTCTGCCATAGCTTCGGGCAGGCAGGAAAGGTATGACATGGCTACGGATCAATATAATAATAGGGGATAATAATCAACAATTTCATAGGGAAAACAATGGTCAATGATGGGGGAACCAGGGGCACTAAGGGTGAAATGGCCCATAACCACATAAGTGAGATGGAAAAGCCTACTGGGCGTCCCACCCGGACTCAGAGAAAAGGTCTTGGAAAGTGGACCGCAACTGACAGGTGCAGGACAGCCGTGCCGGCGCTTAATTCGAAGCTGAGCAGAATATCTACTGCTCAGCTGGAGCTATACCTCCCGCCACTGGTGAGAAGAGGAAAGGATGTTGAGC
The DNA here is from genome assembly GCA_009767595.1 of Symbiodinium kawagutii. NCBI lineage: Eukaryota > Dinophyceae > Suessiales > Symbiodiniaceae > Symbiodinium > Symbiodinium kawagutii. Next base: position 444,650 of record VSDK01012728.1, on the reverse strand, counting down.
TTACAGGCTGTGGGTACATAGATGGGGAACTTCATGCGCCAAAAATGAAAGATGAGGTTGTTTGATCGAGCCCTGCATTCTTTGGGTCCTTGGCTGACAATATTCGCGCTTGTATGATGGCAGTTTTGCTAGATCCAAATCCATCGGCAACGAACCCTCCGGAAACCAGTATAACCAGGCATGGTGCTGGGGCCCCATGTCCTGGGCAAGCATGTTTTTCATGGATGAACAAGTCGGGGTGTGATCGGCGCTACCGATAGATTGTAACAGTTCGAGCGGGAAATACATTGCACGCATTACATACATGACATGATACATGCATACCACAGGCTGCAAGTACTACCAAATACATATGGCATACGGATTCACAATGTCCAAAAGAGATTACGCCAAGCAATTCTTCCGATGGGAATAAGAACAATGTTCGAAGGTATCCCAAGTGTCCCAACAACTTGTGAAGAGATAATTATGGATGATGACAAAGTAGGGGCCTGTTGCCTTATTTCAGGAGGATGGTCCCGACTGATGGGTACATGGTACACTCTTTTGCAAATTGTTTCATATTCACATTCGCAAGTGTATATATATATATATGTATATTATATACTTATATTTATATATAACATATGCATGTACTTCTGCAGATTGAGTGAAGAGCCGTATATAATATGTGTTTACAAATGTTCAATCTATGCATCTACATTTAAATGCGTGTCAGTAGCAATGGCAAGATCCGCCTTGGCGGTTCCAACTGCTGATCATAGCTGCTCTGTGCGGTCTGCCTTGGCTGCCCGCCGTTGCTGGAGCCATTGCCTTTGTTTTCACTTTCTCAATCTTTCTCGGTATGTGCCAAGCCATAGGCGAACCAATGGGCCCCAGCAAGAAAGGATTTTTTTACGAGGAAACCATTGGTTTTTGGGGGTGCCATCATTTGGTACATACCCATATTCCCCTTGGTCCTGGCCTTTCCCTATCTTGTCCTTGTGTTCGCAGATAAAGGTCTCAGTCATTGCTGATTGCGCCTTAATTTTGATGGTTTTTGTGACTTGCAATAGCATGGTCTACATCAACCGCGACCCTCGATGCTCAAGGCTGCTTGGCAGCTTGCTGCTATGAGGGGACCCACCGCCTGATCTATTCGGAAATCACAGGGCCCGGACAATTCAATGTTTATGCCAACACCTACTGGTAACTCATCCATCAATTAGGCATGCAAATGAAAGATGAACTAATCGTTAACTATTATTCAGTACTGAGAACATCAATGATCCTAGAAACTGCCAAAATAGTGTCGTGAAGTGCTTCAACGCATGGTTGATTCAAACGAAAAGGAATCCAGTCAAATGTTTGGTGTCATGGCTCATTGATCATCAACAGCTTTGCAGCCGCAAAGAGCCCAAGAACTTTTTGTGTGTGTGCATGTATATATATATATATATATGTGTATGCATTTATATACTGTATATGTATTGATATATAACATTTATGTGTGCGTAGGGAATGAGCGTTTCCCAACCGGTGAGGGATGCCATATGATGCCTAGTAGTTCGACAACCTTGGCAGCATTCATACTCAAAAATGCATAGAAATGAATGGGAATGCATACAGAGTCTATGCCTTTAGTAATCTACCTATGAATCCATCAATATCTATCGATATGTTTCAGTGTCATGCCGCATTCAAAGTAATATGTTGAGTTAAGAACTATTAATGTAATATTGCTATTATCTCAACATAGTTATCAACTAGTGTTCATAATTATGTTAGTTCATTAACTGGTGTTCATCGGATCATAATAGCACTATATTAACTACTATTTGATCAGTTCATCATATCACTAAGTCATTAATTATAGCAAAGTTATATGCCAATGTTATATGATATATCACGACGAATGCCAGATGCTATAGTCATATATAACCATTATGTTATTTTACTATTAGAATATCATGTCCATTAGTCATGGATTCTCACATCATCATCACACCACGTTATTCTAATAGCTACATCATATGTCCATCACACCATGATATTTAACAGTGAGTGATGTGAGAATCATAGCCACATCATGACTAACAGTGATATTTAACAGGACATATGTAAAACATAGTAGTCATGGTGTTACAATACTTGGATTCTCACATCACACCATGCCTCCCTAGGGTTCGTTCGCCATGGCGCCCCACTTCCGCGCCCAGCGTTTGGCCGCGCAGCTGACGAGCACCACCGGCAGTTCGGTCGCGGTGCCGCGAAACTTCGACGTAGCGCCAGGTGCGCCGGGGTTTTCGGTGGTTTTTATAGCGCTAGAAATAGGATTTTATCAACCTAATTTTATGGTACCAGGTTTTTGAATAGTTTCCATAGTGCTGATGGTTATAACCGTTTTCTATGGTTTTTGTTTATTCACTTTTTTAGGTTTTTTGATATGGATTGATGGTTTTTATAGGGCTAGAACTAGGGGTTATGACCGTTTTCTATTTTTTTGTTTATTCACTTATTTTTTGATATGGATTGATGGTTTTTATAGGGCTGGAACTAGGGGTTATGACCGTTTTCTATGGTTTTTGTTTATTCACTTATTTGGGTTTTTTGATATGGATTCATGGTTTTTATAGGGCTAGAACGAGGGCATGGTTGGGTTTTTTATATGTTACTAAAGGGTTGAAAATTAGGGACTACAACTACAACCACTAAGATAGGGTTTTTAAAGGGATGAAAATAAGGTTATAATCGTAAAACTAGGGTTGTTAAAGGCTTTTGTCATTTGTAGGGACTAAAAATAGGGGATAAGACCCAACAATAGATAGTTGATGGTTTAGTGGTAAACATTGGTTGATTGAAAATAGTTCGAGTGTAATTGAAAAAGGCTTGGAACTGATGGTCAGGCTTAGCAGTGGAGAATGATCGTGAACGATAATTGATAATAGTACTTAAGAAGGGTTTTGATTAGATGTTGGTTGTGGATACTACTGGTCTATTGGTGGGTAATGTTGAACAACTTCATGATTGAGGAATGGTGGTTTGATAGTGATGGTTTCATGCTTAATCATAAAAATTCCATGGCTATTCAGTAACGGCTCATGATAGTTAACAGTGGTTCTTGAATGCGGGAAAATACCGATGATTGAATGGTTGTTGAATGGTTGTTGAATGTTGTTGAATGTTGTTGAATGGTTGACCAGAACTAGTACTGGTTGCTTAGCACCAAAGGGAATTGTTGAAACTTACATAAACTTACTTCCAATGGATGAGTGTATTGGTCAAACCCACCACTCGGGTCCCCTGACCTCTAAGTATCTCAAGCGTATGCATTTGCAGGACCTATCTACACGCAATATCTATACAAATTTATCTATACGCCTATTTGTATACATACAGCTTACATATTATATACATATGTAAATATATATATATGTATATATACATATCAAATATATATATATATACACGGAAAAGATATATACATTCTATATATGCATGTGCTATTCAAATGTGATCAAACTTACATCCATTGATCATTATGTAAACGGTATCAAGCATTACACAAGCATCGTTGCCACAACCAGTTGTGGTCCCAGAGTCACCATCCAAATGTCAGTGCAGGTAGCGATGACGCGGAGTTTGCTGGGCACTTGCGATGGATGGCCCAAAAGATGGAATTAGGTTCGGATGCCAAAGTTGCGAATGTGCGATGCCAAATCCGACTGACAAGCTACCTATTACTAATGGTGACTAATGATGGTTGATGAGATGCCAATGAGGTGCGGATGATACCATTATACCCAACCGTTTGACGAACAATGACCAGCAAATCGATACATGTTCTGTTTGCTATCGATCCTCGATGGGTCAATCTCCTCAGGGACGGGGCGCCTACCATTTATGGACCTGTCTCCAACAGGTAGATCGTCACAAATTTTGTGGCCACAACCTCCAAATCCTAAAGTGACCCCCATGGTGCTTCCTTTGGCACAGAAGAGTCAGCTTCCTGCAGGTCCTTCTTGGAACAAGTACGTTTTTGCCGGGGAAGCTGGCTTGGGTTTGCTTGGCTTTCGGTGTTGCTTCTCCAAGGTCAAGATATGCTGCTGTTGGGCCCTCCAGGCAGTTTGAGACGTCAGCTGGCCCTGCGTTTTTGTAGCTGGGCTGCACCTCGGAAGCCACCAGGGATGTCTCCAAGCAGCACAAGTCACTGTCTACCATCGACTGGATGTGCCATGGATGTGTCATGGACCAAGATTCATTACATTTGGTTTACCTTGGCATGTTCATCAATAGGGAGCCCCAACATTGGGTATCATAAACTCTGAGGAATCGATTCGGAATTCCCATGTCCTGCAAACTGGAAATATCATTGGAGTAGCCTTATCATGTCACATGACTGTACGTTTGTTGTATGTGTGTATGTTCAATTGAACAGGAATACGATAGATACATGTGGAATATGCACATATATATATATTTATATATACATATTTATATACATATTCTTTTACATATACATATACATGTACATTTACATATATATATATATATACGTGAACATGAACATGAACATGAACATGAACATTTACATGCACATATATATACAAGTATAATTACATACACACATGCATATGCATTTTGTGTGTATTCATAGGCATATCAATGATAGCCTTGTGTGGCTTGTGTTTATATCTTATTATCCCGTAGTATCATCACATTTGCTGTGTTGTTTCAACAGCAACACAGATATGGTACTGCCAGACAAGCTGCTCACCACCATTGACCACATCATGTAAACATCACTAGCCATGATTGGCCATGGATGGTTGATAGATTATCCATCATTAAGCACGATTGTCCACCTTTCACTTGCCATAATAACCATTATCATTCACCATTAGTTAGCCAGTATTAGACGTCATTAACCATTCATTATCCACCATTATCAACATGTTTAGGCATAGTAAGTTGGCGTCCCATGACTAAGCGTATCAGCCGTTGAGTATGAATCCCATGGTCCCCCAGGGTTAGGTACCCGTATGACTGTCCTCAGCGATCCCCATGGGTAGGTTGAACCATTGCTTCTTGGTCATTTCATGAATCATCACTAATCATTATCACCATATTGTCACTTGGTAGATGAATGGCTTGCTTATTGCCCCTTGATCATCACTCCCTGGCAAGCTAACCAGGAACGAGGAAATCTCTATGTATTCTGCTGGTTTACGAATTGGAAAGGATCGCTTTTAAGCTTCCAGGGGATCCTTTTCACTGCTGGTTTACTTTTGCTGGTTATCAACCACTACCATCAACAACTATAAAACTCATCGTCAACAACTTATCAATCACTTTTAAGACCACTATAAAACTATCAATGATGGGTAACTAACCAATTCCTACCCATGACTAGTCATGATAAAACCACCATAAACCACTATAAACCATGATAAAGCCACTATAAACCATTGTAAATCCATTGAGTAAACCATTATAAAAACCAGAGAAAACCATGAAATTCATCATTTTTAGGCCACTATCAACCGCTATAAACCCACGGCCTTGTGAACCATTATTCATCATGGCAGTGGGTCAAAACCCCGTACCCCTGGTTCCCCATCATTAACGAGGCTGTTTTCCCTATGAAATTCTTGGTGAACTTATCCCCCATTAGTTGCTTGATTAATATTGACCCATAGACACAACTGTCATAAACTGGTTATAACTGGTTATAAGCTGGTTATCACTATTAACTGTTATTAGCTGGTCATAACTGTCATAAGCTTATAACTGTCAGTTATCAACCGCTATAAACCCACTATTTATCATGATCACCACTATCCATCCTCACCCATCACCGTGGTCGCCCCAGGTGAGCTGCAGGGCCGCGAGGCGGAAGTCTTGACCGTGACGCGCGACACCACGGAGAGCGACCTGAAGCAACGACGCGAACTCAGCAGGTGCCGGCGGGGCCCGGTCACCTGGGACACCAGGGACACACAGGGATGTCATATAGAAGTGGCCTGGCCAGGCTGAATAGTGGCAATTATCAGTGGTTTTATAATTATTGATAGTGACCAGGCGACCGTTATAGTGGTTTTATAGTGGGTAATGGTGGTTATATAATGGTTGATAGTCACATTTAGAAGTTCTACAGTGATTGATAGTGGGCAATAGTGGTTAATAGATGTTAATAGTGGTTTCATAAGGCTTAATCGTTGGTTCAGAGTGGATGGTTGATAAATAGTGGATGATATTGTCGATGCTGATTGTAGGTGATTCAAGATGGTAAGTTTCGGTCAATATTGGTTGATGATTGTTTCTGGTTTCAATTGGTCAAGAGTCAAGAGTTGTTGATCTTCTAGTGGGAGAACCACGAGGGACAAGCCGATCTTTAGGATGAGTAATCGTGGTCATTTGATGGCTGTTCAATGCTTCATAAACGGACATTTGATGATTGCAAGGACAACAAAACTTGATTCTTTCGCCCTTTGAGAATTCCAAGGTGGAAACCCTTGCAAATGGGTGTAACGAGGTAGTGGTTCTTGCTTGGTGATACTTCAATTCAGTTTCTCGTCAAATTCCTTTTACTCGTTCATGTACGTGTTGTGAAGTCATATCCCTGCAATTTGGAGTTGTGATGCACTGAGAAGTTATTTGCATGGGGGTTGATCGGAATGGGGAAAACAAAACCAAAAGGAATAAAAGGACCACAAATTGTTGTGCTTGCTTACAATCCCATCGTGTGTGGGTTTTTTGAAGTGCATGCAATCACATTCTGATACATTCTGGGTATTACATTCATGATGCTATGATATGTGTTTATTTGAATACACACACACACTCTATACACACATTAAGATCTACATCCTGCACACTTGGTCCCTGTTGTTTATATTCTCCGTCGATCCACATGGCTCACTGTTTGGCCATAGGGATGGTCAAATTGTATACAGTAGTTGCTCCATCACGTTTGACCACCAAACCAATCGGTTGAACCAACGCATCGAACCAACTTGGTGCGCCAACTGCTGTTAACCTTGAATTCATGTAAACCCAACTAGTTGATTAATAAACCCAACTAGTTGATTCATAGGAACTACAACCGGAGGGGTAGCATTTTTTCATGGGAAACCCGTTGGCTTCCCTGGGGGGGATCCCCTTGGTGGCTGACGCTGCCAGGAGCTCGGGAAGTCGCACCATCTATGCAGACAGCGCTCCGGTGCGTTGTGCCCTTCGTGGACGCGTGCTGGTGGGAGATCTCAGGGAGCGGAGGGTGGCGATGTTTCGGATGAAGCGTAGGGGACTATAGTTATAATGGGATTATAATGGTGATATAGTGGGATTATAATGGTTATAGTGGGACTATACTGGCTAGTAGGGGATAACTCCAACAACAATACTGGCTGAACAACTCTTATGTGCTGAATCAAGGATTCAATGGTTGACCAATGGTTTGTAGCCCATAGTAACCAATAATAATTAAGGGATATATAATTGCAATAATTACCAACTATATGGTGGTTTCTCAAGCCATAGGGGCCGTAAATGATTGATACTTGATGATTTCGGGCGGGTACCCCTATATTGAGAAACCACCAAATGGTTGATATTGGTTGGTTGGATAAGATTCAAATTTGTCATGGAAGAAGTTTGATCTCTTAAGAATGATACTGGTTGATATTGCTTGGCCATGGTTGATGTATAGTTGTGCTTGGCAATGGTCAAGGCCTCTGTCGACACTCCATGCGGCGCTCGATCTCGATCCTTCATGGAGGGCACAACAGAACTGCAGCCCCAGAAAGTGGAAAAAAACCCTGGTGCAAGAGCGGAGCTGATGATTTTTGGCCTGATGACTCAAGGCATTGGCCACCAGGTGATACGCAAAGAGACAGCTCTTGATAAGGGTTGATCATCGTTAATCATGATTAATCGTGCTTAGTGATGGTTCCTAACTGGTCAAGACAGAACTGGTCACTGTCGATGGAGTCTATGTGTATTTATCAGTTGATGACTTTGGCCGACATCATGGGACCGCAAGTAAGCTCATAAAACTGTGACTTTGCAATTTTGACGGCTTGAGACTACGCAACTGGGATATTACAGTAACTCAAAAAGCATTGGTTGCTGTTCGTCATGTTTGGGCACGTGCTTTACGGATGTTGGTCATGACAATCCATTTGAGCTTTCGTCCTTCTGTTGCTTGAGCTCGAGATCCCTAAATTTCCTCAAACTCACACATGGTCCAGCAACTGCATGTATTGGTTAATTGGATTTATACCCCACATAAATGACAATGTCCTTTTGCTTGCAAAGTGGGTGACCTTGGCCACAGCTCAGCTGAGCCCAAAAAAAGACCTCGCTTCTTTTGCTCATTGTTCCCACAATGTCTTGTGGCGATGCGCCTCAGAGTCCTGAGCCACACCCGCCACTGCCGGAGCAAGAGGAAGCCATGCAATCAGCTTTGGCTTTCGTCACGGCAGAGTCCGTTGGGTCGCTCCTGAAGTCCAACCAGATGAGCTTAGTGAGTTTTGCCCTGCGACCTGAGAACCATCCGGATGTGCCGGGCCGGCTGTTCAACAACAATGCCATTTTCACCATTACGGCACAAAAGCAAGTTGGACAAGCACAAGAGAATGTGGAGTTGGTGCTTCGGATCCTGAACTGCCACGCATGGCGCAAGGGTCGCAATGGCAACAGCGAAGTTGCAACGCTGAAATGGTTGGAAGCACACTCATTGCCACTGACACCTCGTGTCGTTGACTTTGCCATTGATGCAGCAACCTCGCCGTTGAAGTGTGAATTCATTTTGATGGAAAGGCTTCCTGGGATCCAACTGCGTGAGATTTGGGGGGACCTGGATGCGGTCCAACGCCTGGACTATTTGCAGCAGCTCAAAGATTGGCTGACCAAACTCTATGACATACCACGGCCGCCAGGTGTGGGTGGCCCCTTGGCATCGCTTCGTTTGGGACAGGATGGGACAGTTGTGGCTGATCAACCCATCATTTTGGTCGATGGACCTTCATTGCCACAGAGGTCGCGGCAGGGCTTTGCAGACCTTGCAACAGCTATCATTCAGGATGCCTGTCATCGTTTGCCAGCCCTTGACTTAGGACCCAAGCTGGAAAGGGTTGTGGCCGTTGATCTGAAAGAGTATGCCCAGAGATATGAGCCCAAAGGGGCACCATCAGAGTACCTCAGACTGTGCCATAATGATTTGAATCCCGGCAACATTCTTTGTGACCCTTCGTCCCGCAAAATCACTGGCATCGTGGATTGGGAAGGTGCTTCCTGGACCTTCACTGATCAAGATGCCCTGGATTTCCAAGCACTCTCTGGCACGGATCTGGAATTTGCTTCAGCACCTGGCAAGGAGGAAAGAAGGCATTTCATGGAATTGCTCCAAGAAGTACCATGCCTATACTTCTTCAATGCCACCTGGTATGGAGCTATTTCCGATGGTTCGCAGCGCCAAGCAGCTTCCATCAACGAAGGGAAATCTGCAGAGGAAGCGTTGAGAAGATGGTTTCAAGATCATTGTTCATAGCCTCCAGTGACTAGTGGCTGGCGCATACAAGTCCCAAAGTTGTACAGTTCGTTATGCTATGGTTCCAGTATGCAGTTGCCACACTACTTGGCCGTGCTGGCGGCAAGAGAGGATGGCCATGTTTCACTTATGGCATAGGAGCATTTGATGTAGCACCAGCCAAGTTGATCAACTCTCCACCAGATATTTGTACAGTGTACAGTCGTGGCTTTGTTGGACTGCCTGTTTCGGGCTTGACCTCTATACAAGATAGAGGGAAAAAGTGGACCGTTCGGAGAAGCAACTGTTTGGACGGTAAACCTGTTGTAGGGATTGCAACCCATCACGGTACCACCTAGAACCCGGCTGCAGTTTCAGGCCAAAGATTTATACAGCATTGAAATTAACGTCGGCGGCTTTTATTCTCCAGGTTGTTCCACATGTTTTGAACATATCGAACCATTTCAAACCTTTGGTGAACCTTACTAGCGACTAGACAGTGCTTACAGTAGGTTGGTTCGAGTCATACACCCTGTGTTTGATTTCAATCCCAACCAAGGATGAACGGTCAAGTACAGGTAGTGGAAATCCTGAGTGGTAGACCCGCTCCACCATCGGCTAAATTCTCGAAGTATATCGAAGTTGAGTTGATGAACGATATGATGATTGTAATGATTGATCATTGGTTAGTGATGGTCAAAATAATGGCCGATAACCAACAGGAGGACCATGCACTATGCTACTTGAACCAACCGACTGATGCAAAAAAACGCGGCTGGGGTGCCATAGTTGTGGTGAGAAGTGCACTAAGGTGGTCGACAGAAATCCACCATGCCGGCGTTTATCCATGGTTGACGGTCACTTCGTTGCTTAATGGTGAATAATGATGGTTGGTTATGGTTGGTTACGGTTGGTTATGGTTAGTTATGGTCATGTTTGGTTATGGTGTGCTATGCTTATTTCTGCTCACCAAAATGGTAGGTAAGCATAATAGCCACTTGCAGGTTTGAATTTCTGGCTACTACTGTGGTTACTACTAGCACTATGGTTTAATATTGCTAAGCAACCGGTAGTAAGCATAAGCCACAGTAGTAACCAGTAGTGATCATTACTACTTACAGTAAGAATCGCTTTACTACAATATAGTAGTAACCAGTAGTAACCATTACTAGTAACCAGTAGAAACCAGATTACTAGCTATAGTAGCCATTGTTGTAGCGACCACTTGGAGATCGCTGCCCACAAGGTGCTGGATGGCTTAGAGAAGGCCCACTTGGGGCAGCCGATGGTAACGTGAGTGCGTTGAAAGGTCGGTGAAACAAACCAGCAAGGGCTAATGTAATGGTGAATGATGGTGGGTCATTGTCGACAATTGTCAACTTAATTGTCATTATTGGTTGATGGCAAATAAGTAGGTTGGTGTTCGCTGGTAAATCAAAGAAGTGATGTTGAATTCATGTTGAATACCAGTCGTGATGCTTGTTAGTGAACCATTGAATTCATGTTGAATACCAGCAACGATCTACTATACCTGGCCGGTGGTTTGATTGACATGTTTTTCCCAAACGTAATCATTAACAACTGGTTGGTTGACAAGCCTACTTTTCATAGGGTGGATCAAACGCCAACCAGAAACAAGGATAATGACCATGTTGTTAAACCAACCAGTTGTTAATGACCATGGATCAAAATATCATGGATCAACCACCAACCACATATGACTACTGAATATGGACATCGTGATGGTTGGGCGATGCTCACCTGGTGATCGCAGTGGAAAATGTGGAGCTGAACTGGCGCCGCCGACTTGATGGTCACACGGTTGGTCACAACGATAAAGTGTAATGAACCATGATTATCATGATTTGAAGTGACATCATTAGATATCATTAGGAGTGACATCATCAGATATTATTAGGAGTGACATCATGAGATATCATTAGGAGTGACATCATGAGATATCAATAGAAGTCATCAACGATATTTTGTGATTCATATGATATTATGTTTTCGTAGTTATGAAGCCTGATTCGCCATGACCAACCATTATTAAGTACAATTGAACATGATCAACAGAGTAAAAACAGATGGAAAAAGTTCTGAGCATCCAGTAGATTCAAGGAGGTTACATTATTTGGGGGTTGATTGACCACTACTGAGTGATTAACCATCCGTTAGAATGGTTTGTCAAACATTTGCTTGATGCATTTATCAATCAGAACCAACCATTCAAGCATCATTGATTGTGACAGACCATCATGTGCCATCATTAACCATTGCTTCGCAAGCATCATTTAACCATTGCAATGTCCCATTATTTAACCATGGGCATGTAACCATGATTAGCATTTAAGTATGATTATCCACATTTCTGCAACCATTATTTACCATCATCTACCATAATCAACGGGATTGGTTCACCAAAGATCATCAGCAGGTTGCTGGCTCTGTTGCGGTAGCTGAAGCAACCTGGTAACAGCTGGTACGGCTTCGCCACATCGGATCTAACGCCTGAGCTTCTTCCAACGCAGCGAACGCCGTGGAAGAGTTGATCTATGGAAAGCTACAGTCGTCCCACATGGCTACAGCACAGACGCGTCAAAGATCCCTCCGGCTGGAACCTGATCTATGAATCACCCCAGGCCACCGCAGATTGTGGCTTGGTGCTGTAGGCTGCAGCTGTTCAAGGCCATGGAAATGTGACCCCTGAGACCGGCTACCAAGAAGCTCTCACCATGGCAACACTTTCTACTTACAGGTTCACTTCGTGGTGGTGCCGCTCCCTCAGTAGTAACCAACCCAGTAGTTACAAGTAGTAACCAACCCCCAGCAGTATGCCTCAGTAACAACTGCCACCAACCCAGGCGTGTCCATGGTGGTGCCAGGCGGAGCGAAATGTGCTGCCGACCTTGAACAACTTACTGGAGACGCTGGGCAAGGGCGGAAGATCAGCTGAAACTCCCAGGATTTGCCAAGAATCATGCGGAAAAATGGTGATGCTCCATGGGTTACCAATGGGTTTATCGATTTTGTCTACAGAGAATGGTGATTTCTTCCATGTCCAGGTTCATCCACCAGTGAGCTATAGATGATTCGAATCAATGTGGACCACTGAAGGGAACAGCTGCGCAAAGCACTGCATGCACGTCCCTGCTGGGTACCCACAGCCCCGGTTCCAAAAGAGATCCTTGGTAGGGAACCCTCCCATAAAAAATATGTAAATATATGTTTCCCGCAGTCCAATAACCCAGATTTTTAAAATATTTTTTTACAAAAATTATTATAAAATTTATGTTGAAATATTGTATAAGGTTAATTGTTATTTAACCTTATTCAATTTCAAAATATTATTTATTTTATTCCCAGAAATTTATATTATTATTATTCTACCTTATTCATTTCCAAATTCTTTTGATGTTTTTTTGTTTTTATATGGTCGTAATAATAATTTCGGCTCATTGATTTATTACAAACATAACAGGTAACAATTGTATTTCTTGATATATTATTTTGTTCCTGTTTCTTTTTTCTATATTCTTCATCTTCTTCATATCTTTTTCTTTGCACCTCGTTGTATCTATCTTTATGTTTATGGTAATGATTATTTCTATATTCATTACATTTTCTACAACATAATTTACCTTCTTCGAATTCACTAATTAATTTTTTCTGATAACATTTGCTACAATCTTTTTTATCAGTCATTTATCCCTAATATCTATAGCCAATAACCCTTTAAATACTTTTCCTAAAACTATTATTCCTAGAAATATTTATTTTATTATGTAAAAATATTATCATTGAAATTATGGTAAAATTAAATCATAAATTTAATAAATTATTTGTTAATATTAAAGGTTAAACTGTGAGTGTTGTTTTCTACTATTACCTCACCAGTTGTTGTTTTTGTAACATTGCATTTATTATCATTTTTATGATATGTAAATACACAAGGACGACAAGATATTTTAATCTCTTTTGGTTTTATATGCAACTCATTTTTTAACTCTAATGGTTGGGAACAATATGGACAGTTTATTATTATTTCTTTACTGGTAATATCTACTTCTTCATCTATATTTAATTTTTCTTTAACAGTGTTAAATCTAATGTTTTTTCTTTCAGTGTTATTCATCTATATATTATGGTAAAATAAATTCATAATTCTAATAAATAATGTTTTATTAGAATTATGTTAATAGTCACTGTCGCTTGCATCACCACTACATAGATTTGCTTTAATCTGTCTTCTTTGTATTTCTTCTAAAGCATCGCTATCAATATCATCATCACTAGGGACATAATGCCATTTAGCATCACACTTACAAATATCAGTTAATGTTGCCAATGCTCTTTTTTTAGAAGGTGTTCCGTCTCCATATGCTTCTTGAGTGTCCCCACTTTCTAAACATTTAACCCTAGTTATAGAAACGTTATCTTCATCTTCACTAAATTCAATGGAGCACTTTTGAGATGTTTTTGGTTTTCTGGGTTTTTGTTTAGGTTTTGCGTTTCTAGCTGTCTTCTTAAATTTAGTTTCAATTTCATCACTTGAACTCATAATATTATTATTAAATAACATTTCTTTAAGTATATTATACTAGAAAAATATTATTTTACAAAAAAAAATTATTAAATTAAAAATCATAAATCTAATAAATAATTTTTTATTAGAATTATGGTGTTTAATTTGGCTCTGGTTCTTGCTCCAATTGTTTTAAATAGTTTTGATGGTATTGAGTTTTTAAATGTCTGGACTTTGAAGTTAAACATATTACTGCTCCACATTCACAGGTGTATTTTTGTTTGAAGTATAGTTTTCTTGCTTCTTTGTTTTCTTCATAATTGTTTAGTGATTTCAATTTTACTTTTTCTTTATTTTTTTCATAATATGTTTTCTTGTATTCTTGTATTTTAGTTTTGTTTTTTTCATAATATTCCTTGTGTTGTTGTTTGTAATGTTCTGCATTGTCAGTTTTCCATTGCTCTTTTGTTCTCCCCGCAATGTGTTTATTTATACATTCGCTGTTCTTGATGTGATATCCTTCTCTTGCTCTTAATTCAATTAAACTATTGCACGGGTATAGTTCAATCAATTCAATTTTGCAATTTTCCATACCGTAAGCATCAAACAATTTATATACAGTTATAAAATCCTTTTTACCTTGTAAATATTGTTTGTAGAAAGTTTTATGACCCCACCATCTGTTCAACAGTGTGTCAATGGTTGAGCCAATGTAGCACATTTCATAAGACATATCAACAATTTTGTATATTTTCCCATTCTGGTAATTCTTGGATTTTACCATCTTAGATATTAGTAAACAATATTAAACAGTCTTTAAAGCACTTTTACATTACTTACAACTACAATTACACCGGATGCAATAAGGTATGATATTATCTAATGTGTGTGGCAACTCATTCTGTTTGCGCTGACAGGTGAGATTGGTTTTTACATTGCCATTATTCATAGAAATGCTAAACCCACAACCACAATAATTACAGTTGTTGATTATATTTTTTATGAACCATTGTTTATTAACATAACCTTCTTTAGGTATGGTAAATTTGTTGTTTCTGTCTTGCATTTTATAATTTTCAATCTTTCTCTCAAAATAGCTAGTAATATTTTTCATATTAAATTCATCATCTGTATCATTCTTGTATCTAAAAAACTTTACTCTGTTTAAATCTCTGCTTCTGGTTATGCACACATACAACCATTCAGGATAGCCTCTAATGAGTGGATGGTTATAATCAAATATTGTGATGTCAGTATCTACTGATGAACCTTGCATTGAGTGTGCTGTGCAACAGTGTGCAAAAATGAATGATTGTCTAACTTTATCAATGGGTAATGATTGCAGTATTTCTGTTTTAACATTTTTCAATGTCATCATTCCATTCCCAATATGAACTATCTTGTATTTAAAATTGACATTAAAAACTGAAGTTTTAGTTTTAGTATATTCTCTGCAGATAAGTTTTTCTCCAACACAATATTCACCCTTTCTATTTTCTAACTTCCTAATGGCATTGGATACATTCTTGCAGGTATCATTTAAGAATGCAATGTTGTTAGGTGATGATGTTATGTCATCTGTGTATGAAAAATATTTCTCAATGATTTGCTTAACTGATAATTTATTTACAAATATGTCAATCTTAATATTATTTAGTTTTTCTCTGTCTTTATCAGTATGTAGTCTTTTACATATCTTTAAATTAATTCTATAATCAAAAATATTTTCAATAATTTCATTGGTGTATTCTTCGTGGTCTCTGGTGTTAGTTAATTCTTGCACTGGCTTAAGTTGCTTACCATCACCGGTAGCAATAATAATTTTATCCTTCTTATTCTTCTCTATGAACTGCTTGATTTTCCAATAGGTGCTAGCATTAGAAAAGTAAATCTCATCAAATACCACTACATCATAATCTGCGTAATCAAATGGCTCTAATTTATTACTACCAAAGGATATTCCAAAAAACTTATTGACAGTTATGGCTTCGCCTTCAAATTCTTGCAATAACTTATTGGTAGGTGTTACAAACATAACCTTATAACCCTTATCAACCATTTTCTGGCAGATGTAACTCTTACCACTTCCGGCAAAGTCAGCAGTAATGATAACTGGATTGCTTTCTTTAATGACTTCAATGATATTATCAGTATCATACTCATCTTTTATAAGTAACTCTTTGCACTCTAGAGTAGGTATATCAATCATTTCATTTCTAACTAGCTCATACCTTTGAAGGGGTAAAATGATATCATCACCATATTTGCTAACTCTCCATCCTCCAATGTCATTATGAAAATTTAAAAGTGATTTTGCCTTTTCAACATCCTTACTATCAATGACAAATGCGTCAGTCTTGACACTATACATATTAATGTCATTCCATCTCAATTTATTATATGCTTCATACATTGTAAAGTTATGTTGTTGCAAAAGCAATTCCTTAATATACCTAAAACCATTGACTAATTCAGCAGTATCCTTAATATTCAAAATGTAATGGTTTCTTGTTTCATCACCTTCATATGTATCTCCCTCATCATCTTCCACCATTTCCTGTTCTGTGATTTTATGCAACTTGCCACCGTAATCACTCTGACAGTCTAAAGCCTCAGCAATGTTTTTAAACAACAAACTTTTTTTATCTGTTGCTCCTCCCTTTTCCAACAATCCAATTGTAACATTAGCAATTAACTTTTTAAGGTTTTTGTCTTCATCTGGGTCATCTGATATTTTAACCTTTTTAACTTCATCAATGGCTCCCTTATAATCAACATCTTCAGTTTTGGATGGAGACTTGTAAGCAATAATATTTAGTTTTACTATTCCTCTTTCCTTGATAATTTTTTTAAGCACCTCACCATAAATGATGTTGTATTGTTTGTTAAAACATATTTTCGAAAACCATACACTTTTAACCTCTACATAGTAAAGTGTTAAGTCAGGCATTTGTTGAAAATCCATTGTTGTAGCATCAAACTTTCTCCAAACATCAAACTGCGTAAAGATACCAATTTTTAAGATGTTAATGAAACTGCTAGTAAAAGCTTTCGATAAATCAATTTCTGCAATGTCCTTAGGGACTTCCTTAGCATCCCAAGTAAAAAGGCCACAGGGGACAATAGTCCTACTTTCATTCAATATTTTTAAGTCAATGTCACTATAATAGGATTTATGGCTAGGATTTAATGTAACCTTATTAAGGTGAAAAAAAGCAAACTGCATATTGTTATAAATTTGTTCTGTCCCGACGGTAATACATCCATCACAACTATCAACCAAAAGGTTCTGAGTTTTGATGGTGTATTTGATATTGTTAAATTTCATTTTGATACTGGTAATGCCATTAATTTGGTGTTGAATGTTAGGTTCATAGCCATTTCTGGTTAAGTCGAAAAGTGCCTTGGTTAAATTGTTGTCTTTCATAACTAAATAGACTTCTTTTACATCATCCTCTAGTTCTAACTTAATGATGTCATTAACATTCTCAATCATTTTATAGTATGTTGGCTTTTCTTTATTGTTTATGTAAAAGTCAGTTGATGCCTTAACTATTGGTTTATCCAAATCTTGTTTTTGTTGAATGCTTTTAAGGTCGTGGTTTAGTGTGTAGATATGAAAATTTTTAACCATAGCGTAAAATGTCTTGATGTTATGATTTCTTTTAGGTGGGTCATACTTTAAAATTGGTTTGTTGAAAAAAGTAAAAATTCTTGCTTGAATACCAAACTCTTTAAACACCTGAGCCATTTCATTAATTGATGCTCCTTTTTCTGTAAAATTGTCTCTGCCAATGATTTGACTAATCCTTTCTATAGTCAATCTGTTTTCAGGTTTTTTCTTGTCACTCATCAATGTATCACCGTAAAAATCCAACCACTATTCAATTCCAAACTGCCATTTTTCAAATAACAAATGTCAAAAGTATTTCTTTTCAATGTTACATCGCTAATGCCATAACTGTCAATAACATTTGTTTTTACATAATTGCTAGCATTAACATTACTACATTGAACGAAACTATTACTGTCAATAGAAGTTGCTAAAAAATTACCATTAACCTGACTATCACCATTAACATAAAAATCTTTTTCACTACCAACAGCATTCAATATAATTTTAGAATTACCTGCAATATGACCCAGTCGCAAGGTCCCTGTCATATCCTGTGGATTGTCTTTGTTAAGTTTATTTAATAATAATGTATCTACTTCGGTTTTATTATAATAATCAGTTAAGTCTGTTGTTGATGTCCCACCACCTCCACCATTAGCAAGGACAAATGCTTCAGTAGCTAAATTACTACTTCCTGTTGCTTCTAACTTAATGAATTCAGTTCCTCTAAAAACTGTTCCACCATCTAAACTCACCATTAATATAAATATTTTAGATAATATTTATATTAATTACCGTTTCTTAACTCTTGGTGCAAAAATGTTTTTACAAAGGTTGTTGTATTTTTCTTGTTTTTGTTGTAGCATTTGCTGATGTAATAATTGGTAATGATTGGTTATCTCGGTTAGTGGGTTTGTAGGGGTTGAAGGTGGTTGTGGTGGAACTCGTTTATCACTCGTTGCTTCGTGTGTTTTTTTCTTTCTCCTTACTATTACTTCTTCTTCGCTACTGCTATCTGTATAATACACTTCAGGAGGGGGTTTTGGTTTTGGTTGTTCTTTAGGTTTTGTTTTTGGTTTTGGGTTTGCTTGTTTCTTAACTGGTTTAGGGTCACAGTTATGACTATAACGAAGGTTCTTATAACTCATTGACTTATCGCATTTATCACATTTAACTACATCACTTGCTTTAGGTTTAGGTTTGGGTTTAGGTTTTGGTTCTTCTACTGGCTCTTCTGTAGGCGCTTCTTCTACAACTTCATTTGTTGGTTCCGGTTCAGGCGCTTCTTCATTTGCTTCTTCAATTGGTTCGGGTGTTGGTGCTTCTTCCTTAACTTCTTCATTTATATCAACTACTTTAATAGATGATGCCATATATATAACATATAATTTTCTTAATATTTTCTTAATTAAGAAAATTATAGTATAAAATCATTCTTGAGGGTTGTTTTTATTTAATAAGTATTGTTGATGCTTTTTTGTATTTAAATGTCTTGATTTAGCACTAAAGCACATTGTCGCTCCACATTCGCAAGTCCAAAGTCTTTGTTTTACTGCTTTATTTCTTTGATATGCTTGTCTATCTTGCTCCCTAACTTTTTCAGGGTTGTCTTTACGGTATTGTCTCTGTTTTTCATTCATGTCTTGTTTATTATTTTCATACCTCTCTTTATCATATTTTTTTCTTTCTTCCTTATGACAGTCTCTGTATTCCTTTGCTTTTTCTAGTCTTTCATCTCTGTTATTTTGGTATTCATGTTTTCTTCTTTCACTTATTTTTTCCCTTTCTTCCTCCCTGTATTCCTCTGGGGTTCTTCCAGCAATTCTTTTATTTATACAATCAGTTTCTCTTTGTATTTGTCCTTCTTTAGCTTCAAGTTCCTCTTTACTATTACAAGCATAATTTTCCACTAATTCAATCTTGCAGTTTTCAATTCCATACTCATCAAACAATAAATACGCTGATACAAAACAACCTTTTCCTTCTAAATATCCTTTATATTGATTTTTATGCTTGGTAAGTCGTCTTTTGAGACTTTGACAGGAAGAACCAACATAACATTTATTATAACCACAGTCCCAAATTTTGTATATTTTGCCCTTTTGGTATTTTGACATTCCAGTATATCTATATTATAATGTTGTTCCTTTATGTATCTTTTTAGTAATTTGGAGTGCTTAAAAGAAGCGCGAACTGAACCGGTATATCATATAAATTCATTACAGTCCCTGTTTCATTTGTGATTTTGAAATCTAAACGCTTTAAATTTCTACCTCCTATATTTATGAAGTCCTCGTGATGGGGCGCCTGATTGTCATTTATTATGCCCCCCAACTGCTCGGTGCAAAGAACCTTCTTAATAATGCTTGATGAATATGAGTTAGGAGCTGAGTAGTGATAATCTGACAAAGTGTTAGAAGTAATGAATACATAACGAAAAGGCACTAAATTCAAATAAGATGACACCCAAGTTGCTATAGGATTGGTAGGGACGAAATTACTTAACAAATAATTGATTGATACTGGCTTTCTATTATCATATGGTGCGCTTACATTATCCCAAATACCATTAACATAATTTGAGAGTTCAGTATCAGTAGGAATTTTTATTGTATAACTTAAGCCATCTTTTACTTTCACCTCTACAGTTCTTGTTGCAGATGAATATGAATAAACAAAAATACCATCTGTGTATAAATCTGTAGTGTTGCTATTCATACCAGCGCAAAATAAATGCGATTTCCTAAATATACCCTAAAGTTTTTAACCAATGTATCACCATCAAACACCATTACATACAGATACTCATAGAAATTATTTTCTGTCGTTTTCCACACCGCTGGCAAAGAAATATCAGTGACGTAGAGCCTAGTCCCTTCAGGTGTTTCAAGATTTTCATTTAGTTCTATTGAAAAGTCTGCTGATGATTTTGATTGAGCGGTTCTATACTTGCTATCTACAAAGATTTTCTTATATACTAATTTATTACTCATAAATATAATAAATTTTAGATTTTTCTTATTTATAATATAAAATTATGATTGGATTTGCTACAGGAGTTGGAAGGATGGCATTAAGTAATGCTATTAGACAAGTTGTTCGTAATTTCGGCAGAGAAGCATTAAATAGGATACTGGCAGGTGAAGCAATTGAAAATGTTTTAACCAGAGAGCAAATGAGAGAACTGGCAAAAAAGACTGGTAAGGTGGCATTTGATGAATTAGTCAGACTAGGTAAGGAAGAATTTATAAAAGATACTGAAAAGAAACAAGAAGATTTAAATGAAAGAATGAATAATTTTGCTAAAAATCTCAATGAGAAATACAGGCAGAACACAACATTATACAAAGAAGAAAGGAATATACAGAACAAAAACAAAATTGAAGATAGAGCAGGTTTAACTAATGCTTATCGTAGCCCCTCAGGGATTTATAGAACCGGAAACACTTTGTATATAAGCGGAACAGGCGGGAAGGATGGAGATTGGGAGAAGGACTGGATTGATAATTTTACAAAGTTGCCTTTTAGAAACGCACATAACACTCAGAAATACAAAGATGTTATGGAAGCACTTAAGAATAATCCCGATGTTTCTAGGCTGGTTTCACATTCCCTCGCAAGTGCTGTTGTAAATAAAATCAATGAAGAACAACCTAATAGATTTTCTACAACCACTTATGCAACACCAGCAGTAAAACCTAGAAGAAAAGGAAAACAAGACCCGAGACGAATTGACCTGAGAAATCCAAATGACATTGTTAGTGCGCTGGATGGTTATGCCATAACATCAGACTTTAAGGACTGGAACCCCATTATTCAGCACAGTTATAAACAATTTGAAGGAAACGGCTTATGGCATATACACCCTACTACCCACATCAGTAATGGCATATCTGTAAATGAAGGAATTAAAATGTAATATTAAATAAATAAATAAATATTTGTATAATATTATAATATGTTCTGGTATTGTTGTATGAATGTTTTAGAAAAGGATGTGAATGAATTAAAGATGAGAGTAGATACACAAAATAAACAAATAAATAATATTTATGAATTACTAGAGACCTTAACTAATGAAAGTAAAGCAAAAAATATTCTAGAGCATTTTAATAATAATGTTGCACAGAAAGATGATAGCGAACCAACAGCAACCTACACTATTTAATAAAGGTAATTCTAGTTATAGAAAACTAGAGAAGGCAATGAAAGAACCGGCAAGAGAATATGAAGTAATAAAGAAATTGGTTGAAGAAAATGATATAGAAATATTAAATAAAAAATCTAGAAATGATATAAAATTAACTCCTCATCAAAACAAAAATAATATTAATAATAAATCTAAAAAATAAAAAAAATCTAAATAAAGAATATATAAGTTATGGATAATTTAGTAGCAGAAAGTCAAGATGTAGATATTCCCGAACTTAACTTTGGATTACCCCAAACAGCACAATTTATCACAGAGCGCCGGCAAGTAAATTACTTCCCATCAGGTGCTTCAATCTACTCACCACGGGACAATAAAAATATCAGATTTTATATTTCAGGTGATGCTAACCAATACTTAGACTTATCCAGTGTAAGATTGTTTGCAACACTTCAAAACAGAAATGGTGACCGTGCTAAATTCTTAAGACCTTTGGGTGGTATGCACGCCTTCTTCAACAGATACCGAGCAACTGTAGCAGGGCAATTAGTTCAGGATATTGTAGAATATAACCGACATTGTGAATTGTATAAGTCATTCAAATCTAAAGATGTAAATGAAATGGATGACATTGAATTCTCAGCCAACCCCAGTTGGGATTGTGATTACCATAAATACGCTAATGGACTTGATAATATGTTGCAGTTAGACAGTATTGAAGATGGACGAGTAGCAGGAGACCCAGATAAAGCAACAGAAGGTAAGACAGATGGAGCAGGAACAAACGGTGACCCTAAAGCAATAATTAATGGATATATGAATGGAGACCATAATGAATACGGTAGATTAGGAAGTCGTCCAACTAGACACACTGTATCAGGAATTCCCGGTAATAATGGTAAAGTAAGATTAGGACATAAACCAGTATGTGGATTGTTAGAGAGTAATTATTATTTACCTTTGAGAGTAGCACCATTAGAGTTAGAATTTACTGTAGTCAGTAATGGAGATGAGCCTATTATTGTTCCCGCTGGTGATGGAGTAACACAAACTGATAGAAATGGCTATTACTTCCAAGATGGTAATACTGCAACTGGTGATGACTGGGTTTTGACCTCCTGCTTCATTCGTGCGGATACAATTTCACTTGATAATACCGTTGATAACTCTATCACTTCTGCATTATTATCTGGAACTTCTTTAAAAATGGTAGTGCCACAATACCATACAATCACACAAACATTCAATACTGGAGGTGGAGAAATCAATATGAATATTGTAAAATCGGCTTCGAAATTATCACACGCATTCATTACATTATACCGACAACCTAAAACTGGTTTAAGATACAACTATTACAGACCCGATAATTATTTACATAAGCGTTGGAATTATTTCTACAATACAATGATAAACAGTGAAATTAATGATGGAATGAACCCCGACACAGTTCCTGAAGAAGTAGGACAAGGATTTGCAGATAGCACCCGTGCCTTAAGTTGGCAAATGCAAATTGGAAATAAGAAGTATCCTGAGTTCAATTGCGAGAGTTTAAGTGAAGCGTGGTATTTCCTACGACGCACGGTTAATTTAGTAAATCCAGAACAAAACAGTATGAATATCAGTTATAATCAATATAGAAGTAATAAATTTGTAATAGGTGTAAGTATGGAAAAAATGGCATCAGTTAATTTTACCGGTCAAAATACTAAGATGGGTTCATTGATTACATTTAGAATTAAAGGCACAGATGGAGCATTAGACCCTGCTGAGGAAATTCAGGAGCTGTTCGTCCATTTAGTGAGCGAATCGATTTTAGAAATTCGCTCCGATGGCAGTTTGATTTTTGACTAGTTTCATTTTACATTAAATTAATTACTAAAAATATACTTAAACAGAAGTTATTTATAGTAATTAATAGTAAATATGGAAAACAGAAATTACAAAAATGGTAAAATCTATTGCATCAAGAATTACAAAACAGATGATGTATATGTGGGTTCAACAACTCAACCATTAAGTAAAAGAATGGAAAAACATAGGGCAAAGTTTAGACAAGCAATATACAAAAACAATCAGTTGTATAAGAAAATGAATGACATTGGTTTAGAACATTTCTACATTCAACTAATTGAAAAATGCGAATGTAATGACATAGAAGAATTGAGAGCAGTAGAAAAAGACTGGATTAAAAAGATGGGAAACCTAAATGTTAGAGTTGATGGTAGAACCAAAGCAGAATATTACATAGACAAAAAAGAACATATAAACAAATCAAATTTAGAAAACTATTACAACAACAGAGAAGAAAGACTTAAACAACAAAAAGAATATGCAAGTCATCACAAAGAAGAGAAGAAGGAATACGACAAGAAAAGAAGAGAAGAGAAGAAAGAAGAAATCAGTGAATACAATAAGGAGAAATATGCTAATAATCCAGATTACAAACAAAGACAAATAGAAAACAGTGCCAAGCGCTACAATGAAAAGAAAACAGAAATTAGAGCAAAAATGAATGCCAAATGTCATTGTGAATGCGGTAAAACATACACTTACGGAAATAGACACAGACACTTTAATTCAAAGTTTCATCAAACTTTTCTAAATAACAATATAGAAAATGTTTCACAAGAAGAAGAAAATACAAATGAAATGGAGAGCAAAGATGAACCAATTAACCGGTAAAGCAACAGGAACAGGGATGTTTAAACATCAAGATACAAAATATATTGCTTGGCTGAAAGAACAACTAGATAGAAATGAAACTAGAGAAAAATTATTAACTTATCAAAATGACTTAAGATTATCAAATGAAAGAGTTAATTATAGAAATCAAGTTGATAGAATGAGTAGTGAAATACAACGGGACAATCTCAATCACAACTCAATAGAACAATTGCATAGACAACAAGAGCAATTTAGAAGATTAAGATTTGGAATGCAATGATATAATAATATTTAATCTAAATATTATTATATGACTGCTAAGTTAGAAAATGTAAATAAGTTTAGTCATCTAGGGCTTCGTAGGCGTCCTACATATGATGAAGTTATAGGGTTACTTGATGAAAACAAAACATTAGGAACACCCCTTCCAAACCGAGATGCTACTTTTTTTAGAAATTCTAATGAGGGTAGTTTCTTTGACGGTTCTAATTATCTAGAAGAACTAAAGGACGAACAAGAAAGATTGTTATTAAGACAAATGAATGAAATGTTATTAAGAAAAAATGCTAGAACAGCAGGTAGAACATTTCACACTGAACGCTTTAGAACATTACCATTACAATCACCAACAATAGCACAACAAGACCCTATGCAAGTTGATGCTGAAGGGGTAAGTGGTTTCGCAACTCCTTTATCAAATGCACCACCACAAACAAGGATGACACAGGGAACACATTTGCAAGCAGAACTGACAAAAAGATTAAACACAGAAGCACAAAGAAGACAAGAGACAGCAACCAACCACAGGCAGGAAGTAGCAAATCAAACAAAGCAAACACTGGCAGAACAACTAGCAAATGTTCCACCACCAAGACTAATACCAGAATTTCATCAGTTGTCTAGTGGCAATACCGATGATGAAGCAACACAACCACCTAGACCTAGAGTATATGTAGATAAGCCCCAATCAAGCAATCAAGCACCAATCCCTGTTGTAATGGATGTTTCAAATAAACCCAAGAGAGAAGCACCAGAAACAAGAGTAGAACCAAGAGGCAAAGCGGGAAGACCCAAAGCTTTTAAACACACAACTGAAAGACGCACGGCAGAGCCTCGCGAGACTTCGCGACCAACTGCCGAAAAAAGAGATGGTAGTGAGCCAGAAGAAGAAAGACCACAAAAACGCAAAAACAAGAACAAAGAAAAGCAGAGGCTCAGACTAGAGGCTAGAATTGAAAAAGAAAAAAAGAACAAAGAAGAAGATGATGATGGTGATGCAAAAGAAGAAAAAGAAGCAAATGAAAGAAAAGCAAGTAGAGTAAGAACCACAATTCATAAACCAGTTATACCTAGTAGGATGGGAATTCAGAAACTGTATGAAGAATTTAATAATGCTAAAAATAAAAACATCATCACAACAGTAGAATTCATTGAGTTTAATGACATATTTAAAGCATTTAGGTCAGCAAAAGGTGCTGAGAAAAAGAAATACACTCAACAAGCAAAAGACCTTTACAAAAGAATTTTATACAATAAACTTAAAAAGAAATATGATGAAGAAAGTAAAGAGTAAGAAAATAGTATTATAAAAATGCTTTAAAGTTTAGAAGACTTAAATAATTAAGATATATAACACTATGCCGTTTTACAGCAGACATTCAGATGATGGAAGTGATAGATTTTTTGGAGGTATTAATGACGAAGATGATTATAATATGTTTATGTTGAATTTATATCAGCAAAGTAGATTTCAAAGTGATATAGACAGACATTATGAAAATTCTGATGCAGACATCTTACCTTCTTCAAGTGAAGATGATAAAAGTGAAAAAGCAAAAACATATCAAAAAGAATATCATAGTAAATATTTCAAGGAGAAACTAAATAAACCATATACCTGTAACATTTGTGGAAAAACACTAGCTAACAGTTCAAACATAAAAAGACACGAAAAATCAAAACAATGTATGAAAGCAAGAAACTGACAAAGTCATTTTGAACTCTGACCCTGTCAGAGTTGAAACCAAGCATAAGGTTTTTTAAATTAATTTTTAAAAAACCCTATTACTATTTATATGTCAAGACTTTCTAATGAACAAATATTAAGCAATATATATTATGATTTGGAGCGAGGCTATGGTAGTATAAAATCACTTCACGAACAAGCAAAAGAAGAAAGACCAACTATAACACTGGAAGAGGTAAGACAGTTTATGAAGAAACAACCTAATAAACAAGTTAAAGGATATAAAAATTATAATAGTTATAATGTTCCTTATGCTAGGGCAGAATTTCAAATAGATATTATGGATATGACAATATTTAAACAAGAAGGTGAAGAAAGATATGGCCTAATTGTCATTGATGCTTTTAGCAAGTTAGCAAATGTAGTTCCAATGAAAAACAAAGATGGAAAAAATGTTTTAGATGCTTTAAAGCAAACTTTTAAAATAATGGGAGAGCCGATTGAAATTTTCAGTGATGATGACGGTGCTTTTCAATCAGTAGTAAAAGAGTATTTAGATAGTTTAGGTATATTGCATAAAACAACCAGAACTCACGCAAATATAGTGGAGAGAGCCATTAGGACAATTAAAAGTGGAGTAGGAGACAGAATAAGATTTACCAAAGGTAAATGGACTGACTTAGTAAAACCAACATTGAAGAAATACAACAATTCAGTTCATTCATCAACAGGAGAAAAACCTATAGAAGCACATAAAGATGAAAACACAATAAAAGTTAAAACAAATCTAACACTGAAACAAAAACGCTTTAGAAAATACCCCCAACTGAAAAAAGGAGATAAAGTAAAAATATATACAAAAGGTGCTGGGAATTATGCATCTAGAAAAGAAACAGTCAGTAGATGGAGTGATAAAATTTATACAATAGAAAAGATAGACAAAGATATGACATTGCAAACATATTATCTATTAGAGGGATTGAAAAGAAGATACTTGCGCCACGAATTGCTTTTAATAAATGATTAAAATACTTCTTAGAAATATATAAAATTGAAAAATGACTTAAAAGAATACTCATATTAAAATATATAGATTAAAATATGAATAGAGATTTACCTCCAGATGAAAACACAAAATTTGTTAAGTTTCTGCTTAAAGAAAATTTAGCGGAATACAAATTAAATAGAAAAGGCAAAAAGTTAAAAACCATTATCTATAACAATAAGCAATACAGATATAATCCAGAAAAACCCATAAGTCAAAAGTTAATTAAGAAAATTCAAAGTATTAAGGAAAATAATAAAAATGAAGATAACAAAAAATATAAAGCACATCTAATAAGGGAGAGAGTTTCAACAAGAACAGTTTTAAAACACGCAATAAGAAAAAAAGCAACCATTACTGAAGAAAGAAGTGCCTTTAGAGCATATGCTAATGCTTACAAAATTTCTAACATAAGTCTAAAAGGTCTCGGTGGATTGTCATATTTTGCTTATCAGTTTGAAAAACTCAATCAATACTTACAAGAACATAATGGAATGATACTAATTGCTACAGTTAAACTGAAAGTAAGAGATTTATTCGATGAAAGCAGAGAAGTTACTGTTAGGACTAAACAATACCCAATAACAAATGAAGAAGGTTTAAGAAAAGCATTAAAAGGAATGAGGCCAGACATTGAAATTAGATTTCAAGATATGGCACTTTATCAATCAGGATTAGTGATTGATAAAGTGGAAGAAATACATATGATGTATAATAAATATAATCCAACCAGAGCAGGAAGTTACATACCTTTACCTAAACACATTTCATTAAAAAAAGCGTGTATCAATATTAAAAATAAAGATGATAAATGTTTTAAATATGCTGTTGAGTGTGGATATTATAAAGTATATGAAAAAAACCATCCAGAAAACTTTTACCATTACAAAAAGTTAAATTCTACATTAAATTTTGAAAATGTAAATTTTCCCGCTGATATTGTTGATATAGATACATTTGAAGAAAACAATCAATCAATTTCTGTAAATGTTTGGGCTTTAGATGAAAAAGGACAAACAATTATTCATAGACAGTTAAAAAATAAAAATGCCGAATGTCACATAGATTTATTAAGGATAGATGAAGAAGAGCAATCACACTATGTATTTATCAAAGACTTAAGCAGACTTCAAAACTGTCAAAAAAGTAAATTTTGTGGTAAAGCTTATTTTTGTAAATATTGCCATAATGGATTTGGGACGCAAGAATTGTTAGATAAACATTATGAAAAAGGATGTATGAAAGTTGAAGGTCAGCAAATAGAAATGCCAAAACCAGATGAAAAAATGAAGTTTAAGCAACATTACAGAAAGTTGAGATGTCCTTTTGTTATATATGCAGATTTTGAATGTTTAACTGAAGAAGTAGCAAAACCAACTGATGAAAATATTAAAACATATGAGTATCAAGAGCATAAACCCTGTGGTTTTATGTTAAATATGGTGAATGCAGTTGATAATACAAACTATGAATACCTTTACCGTGGAGCAGATGCAGTTGATGTTTTCTGTAAAAAACTAAATGAGATAAGAGAAGAAATAAAAGAAAGGATGAAAGAAAACAAAGAAATAGATATGACTGATAAAGACATAAAAGATTTTAGGAATGCTACTCATTGCTTTATTTGTGGTGATGCATTCAAGAATGATTATAAGAATGAAAAAGAAGCAGAGAAATATAAGAAGGTAAGAGACCATTGTCATTTTACCGGTAAATACAGAGGATGCGCCCACAGTGTTTGTAATTTAAACTATTGTAATAGATATTTTAAAATACCAGTATTTTTTCATAATATGAAAAACTACGACGGTCATTTAATCATTCAAAACGCGGAAAAATTAAGTAATCAGAAAAAAATAGATGTTATAGCACAGAACAGCGAAAAGTTTATTAACATAGGTTTTGACAGTTTAAGTGTTAAAGATAGTTTTAGTTTTATCACTGCTTCTTTAGAAAAGTTAGTATCCCTTACAAAGTATGATAATACAGATGAAAAAGATAAAAGTAAATGGGTATTAAAAGAAGACTGGAAAAATAACTTTAGATACAGTAGCAAAAATGAAATTAATAAAACTGAAAAGTGTTTAGACCTGTTGACTGAAAAGGGGGTATATCCATATGACTATATGAATTCATTTGAAAAATTCAATGAGGAGCAATTGCCACCAAAGAAATATTTTTACAGTCAATTAAGTGAAGAACATATTAGTGAAGAAGATTATGAAAAAGCATTGCAAATATGGAAGCATTTTAATATTAAAAATATGGGTGAATATCACGATTTATATTTGAAAACTGATGTTTTACTAATGACTGATGTATTTGAAAATTTTAGGGATTTATGTATGAAAGAATATGGTTTAGACCCTGCTTATTATTACACCTTACCTAATTTTGCTTTTGATGCTATGCTAAAACTCACTGGGGTTCATATTGATTTAGTTTATGATAAAGAAATGTATGAGATGATTGAAAAGGGTTTAAGAGGAGGTATGACGCAAACAACCTGTAAGAAAGTTGAAGCAAATAATAAGTATATGAATGAAGAATATGATAAAAAGAAAGAAAGTAGTTATATCAATTACTTAGATGCAAATAATCTTTATGGATTAAGTATGGTGCAAAAATTACCTTATAAAAATCTTAAATGGGATACTAAAATTACTGAAAATGATATCATCAATTATAATAATGGAAGCACTGGATACATTTTAGAGGTTGATTTAGAATACCCTAAGGAACTGCACGACTTGCATAATGATTATCCATTAGCCCCTGAAGTTATGAATGTTAAAGCCAATATGCTTTCACCAAAACAAATTGAAATTTTTAAGATGATTAACACGCCAGAGAAGGAAAAACAGAAAGGTAAATTTAAAGAACCAAAAGATGAAAAGACTAGCAAATTGATTTTAAATTTGAATGATAAAGAAAAATACGTAGTGCATATCAGAACATTACAATTTTATTTGAAGCAAGGATTAAAATTGAAAAAGATACACAGAGTAATAAAGTTTCAACAGAAAGACTTCTTAAAGCCTTACATTGAATTCAACACCAATAAAAGAAAAAATGCTAAAAATGATTTTGAAAAAGACATTTACAAATTATTAAACAATGCTTGTTTTGGTAAAACAATGGAAGACAAAAGAAAACATTTAGATTTTGAAATTATCAGTGATGAAAAGAAATTTATGAAATGTGTTAGCAATCCATCATTTAGACATTCGCATATCATAAATGAAAACCTTGTAGGAATTGAAAAGCAAAGACCTAAATTGAAACTTGATAAACCCATTTTTATTGGAATGTCAATTTTAGATTTGAGTAAGCAACATATGTATAGTTTTTACTATGATGTTATGAAACCTAAGTATGGAAATAATATTAGAATGGTATATACTGATACTGACAGTTTTGTTTTTCATACTAAGACTGATGACATTTATGAAGACCTTAAAGAAATTAAGGATGAAATGGATTTTAGCGGTTATGATAAAAGCCATAAATGTTATGATGCAACTAATAAAAAAGTTTTAGGTAAATTTAAGGATGAAGTGGATGGAAAAATTATGACTGGATTTATTGGATTAAGACCTAAAACTTATGCTTATAAAATTTATGGGGATGATAAAGAATATAAAAAATGTAAGGGAACAGCAAAGCACACAGTTAAAAGAAATATGACATATGAAGAATATAATAGGGTTTTAGAAACTAATGAAAGCAAAAATAAAACATTCAATAGTATTAGAAGTAAAAGGCATAAAATCTATAGCATTACAACTACCAAAGTTTCACTAAACAGTTATGAAAATAAAAGATACTGGACTACTGATATAGACAGTTTAGCATATGGGCACTGGAAAATAGATGGCTTAAAAATGGCTTAAAGATTAAATTGTATTATAATATATCAACTGATGAATGCTAAACAAAAAGAAATGGATAAATTATTAAAAGAAATGGGGGTAGATGATAAATATTTTGTTCTTACTGGTGAAAGGATGAAACAAATTGAAAATAAATTAAAGAAAGAAGAGCAAGAAATACATAAATTTATAAAAGATAATCCTTATCCAGAACCAGAAGAAATGGGTAAGATAACTGAATTAATGATATTAGATAAATACCCTGAAAAACCATTGAGAAGATTATATTACAGAGATGTAGTTGAAGAAATGTATAACAATTTATGTAATGTAGAAGTCATAGTTAATTGTTGTAAAAAATTGAGAGAAGTTAAGTTTAGTGATAAACAAGATAAAAATTCATTTATATTATGCAATACTAATTTATACATCCTTCAATTTATTTTGAGGTATAATTACAATATGAAGAAATCAAATAAAAAATATGATAAAGATATTATTTTAGGTAGAATGGATATTATTAATAAATGGTGCTGTATTCATATTGATGGATGGGGTGAATATTAATTGCATAATTCTAATAATATTAGGTTATTAGATTTATGATAGTAATTTACCATAATTTCAATGATAATATTTTTACATAATAAAATAAATATTTCTAGGAATAATAGTTTTAGGAAAAGTATTTAAAGGGTTATTGGCTATAGATATTAGGGATAAATGACTGATAAAAAAGATTGTAGCAAATGTTATCAGAAAAAATTAATTAGTGAATTCGAAGAAGGTAAATTATGTTGTAGAAAATGTAATGAATATAGAAATAATCATTACCATAAACATAAAGATAGATACAACGAGGTGCAAAGAAAAAGATATGAAGAAGATGAAGAATATAGAAAAAAGAAACAGGAACAAAATAATATATCAAGAAATACAATTGTTACCTGTTATGTTTGTAATAAATCAATGAGCCGAAATTATTATTACGACCATATAAAAACAAAAAAACATCAAAAGAATTTGGAAATGAATAAGGTAGAATAATAATAATATAAATTTCTGGGAATAAAATAAATAATATTTTGAAATTGAATAAGGTTAAATAACAATTAACCTTATACAATATTTCAACATAAATTTTATAATAATTTTTGTAAAAAAATATTTTAAAAATCTGGGTTATTGGACTGCGGGAAACATATATTTACATATTTTTTCCCATGTGGTAATATGGTTCTTGAGTATGCCATAGATTTGAGCATTGCTAGTATATGATCATACCATTTGAAAGAGTGATTTGTGAGTCATACCTATGATTTGTTCGCTACAATTGGATTGTCAGTGCGCGTTTTATCCACGGACAATAACCAAAAAATGATTTAAGGATGAGTGATTTGTCGTTCATGTTTGTTCATGCAATTATTTGGTGGTATGCTAGGCAGTGTCAAACCCACCTTTTTTTGCATTCTCACCTGTTTGACGTGTGCGTGTCCACGGATTACTTGTTTTGCTTGCCTTGTTTGAATTCTCAACGCATTGCCACAGCTTGCGAGCGGCATCTTGGACCTTTCTTGACATTTGTGGTTTGAAAGTGACTTAGCAGCAGTAAGAGATTTGTGATTTGATGAAAGATAGAATTTGCACAATGGCTTTTTCTGGAGTATTTCTAGTAATTGATCGACCATCAATTCACTATGACTATCTACCGTAAACTAACCATGAATCAACCATGAACCACAATGATCATCAGTGATATGATCAATTGAAATATGATCAACTAAATCAACTACATCTACCATCAACTAACCATGATCAACCACCATGATCCACGAGCTGGCCATTGTCGCAAGTGCTTTCGCTGAGGAATCGAGAGATGCAGCTCGATGATGGTCGGTTGCCACTCCGATGCAAGTGGTGGAAGTGGCACCCCAAATGACCCGTTTGCAGGTGCTGTAGGCATTCCCAAGCAACCAAACGAGGAATTGCAGTTTTCGGAGAGGGAAACTGTGATTGACCAGTATACTAGTATACCTTGTTGCACAAAAATTTGGTCCAAAGCATCGAAATGAAAGGATCAGCTCTCCACGGCAATTTTGAGGTGAAACAGGCATTCTTTGGATGGTTGTGATAGAGTTTGCGTGAAGTTTGCGCCATCAATGGCTCATTTACTGGCGAACTTCCATGGCCCTATGTTCCACACATGTGCCTGTTTGACAGGACCAAACGCTGTCATTGCACTCTTACTGAGCATTGTCCAGAATTTGTTTTGAAGCAGGGACAGGTTCAAGAATACAATGCCTCCAAGCTTTGTCCTACATCATCATCGGTCATTGTACCATCAAAGGCATGCAAGACCCTGTGTTGCCCCCTTGCCACATGGTGTATCCATAGCTATGTCTCCTCAACCATGACTATGATCGATGGTCATGAGCAACCCCACGCTGTGTCGAAAACCTTGGTCGATGAG
The DNA here is from genome assembly GCA_009767595.1 of Symbiodinium kawagutii. Classification (NCBI taxonomy): domain Eukaryota; class Dinophyceae; order Suessiales; family Symbiodiniaceae; genus Symbiodinium; species Symbiodinium kawagutii. The sequence continues at coordinate 410,831 of VSDK01012728.1, read as the reverse complement.
TTATTCTGGATGGCTAATCTTAAAAGGTTTATCAGGAAGTAATTGTCAAGTACTACACAGTACCCATTCTGAAAATCAACGAGTTGACAATTATTTCCTGAAATTATTAAATGATTGTTGTATCATGTTGTGTCACTCAATTATTCATACAGCATGTAGCGCAGTACCATAGTAGATGAGCCCAGATTAGCTGCATCCCGGCCCTCAACTGCTGCAGTTGGAAAGAGACACCTGCACTGACCAAGGCTAATCCCTGCACGAAGATATGATGTTTTGTCGCAGCAGGAGATTAGTGTTGAGGAAGGCTCGGCAGGGAGGCGTCGGATCGTGATGGTATCCTCAGTGGGACATGCCCAAGCAATGAAACATGCAGCCAGGGAAACCACAGCTGCTATGCCGCAGGTGTGGGGCGAATCAATTGTGAACAATCCCACATCTGGAATCCAGACATATCCAGACATCAGGAAGTGAACTCCCTTCTTTGTCCAAAAGATTACAAAATGGTAGGAACCTTTCCGCAGAGCCTGGTACACAGAGGTGAATCCTGGGAGCTTTTCGGAAGTGGTGGCTACCATTATCACTTGGTGTGCCGTTGTGTAGAAATAAATTTCTTTGCACATAGACTTTACAAGCGTATAAATGGTATACTCTCCCCTTTTAGGAACATATTGTTATGCATGATATGCATGATCATACAAAGGTAACAAGGCGACAAGCTGAAGCTCACACAATCTTACAGAGCAGTTTTTGCTAGCCAGCATCAACTTGGTCAAACAGATCCATCATGGGTCACTGCCAGTGGCAACGGATCCTCTGTAGATTGACAGCTAGCCATTGCGCCAGCGGGGTGCAGCTAGGCAAAGCAAAGCTGGTACGTGCCCTGGCGTTGAGAGGGCCCTGGGATTGCAAGCAGCCAACGGTTGGATATCTATCAGTGGTGGGTGTTTGCTTGGTCATTGGTGTTTCCTGAACTGGTTCATTTTTGTTTCTCTTATACAGAAATGCAGTTGGTTCTTAAAATAACTGGTTGGTGGTTTCAAACATTTGTTATTTTCCCTAGTCATGATTAACAAATGGTTGGTTGACAAGCATATTTTTCATAGGGATTGTCACCACCAACCTGTTCTGGATAGTGACCGGCTACCATTTTGTGATTCTGTTCCTGGCGAATCATTGATATGGCTGTGGGTCGAAACCCTGTACCCCTGGTTTCCCCATCATTTACCATTGTTTTCCCTATTATTACTGGTGATTATCCCCCATGAAATTGGTTGGTTAACTGCTTGGCCCATAGCTAAATATCAAAAAGCTGAGGAGCCAATGATTGCCCTGACCAAAAAAACGGGAACGCCCGGAGCCCAGACCCTGAACCCCCCGCAGGGCCAGACAGCGCCCGTGTGCCGCCGAAACGTGTCGCGTTGTCCATGGCATGTTTCGGAGATAGTTTCAAGTCCCAGCTGGTTGGTTGATAGTTGGAATGGTTCATACGAGCTGAGTGGGTGTTATACCAACTTGCTGGGTGAACATTGACTCCTTTGCATGACATGTTGGTATTGATCCACATTAGATGCAGATGTACTGAAACATTTGATCAGTTCTCCAGAGTTCTCCCAATGACCACATTGACATCCACAGGATGTGCTGAGTATTCTCATTGTCATGCGTTGGTTGCTTCGGGCATGAAACAACTTATTTGAAAAATTTGGTGCAACCCACCAGCTGGGAATTTCTTGAACCAGCCACGAAATCAATGGATGATCCTAAGATGCAGCAAGGTTTATCATGCTCAAGAGGAAGCCCTTGGAGATTCTTCATGCAGAAGCTGACATGATTCTCACATCATCAAGATTGGTCATTAATATGATATAGCATGATCACTATATATTGTGTTCATTTGTGTTCATCATCATCATCATCATCATCATCGTCATCATCATCATCATCATCATCATCATCATCATCCTCATCCTCATCCCCTGTCAGCCATTGGTTCACCACCGTTGTTGATCGCAACCACCAGCTTCACCAGGCGTCCACGAGGATTTCCGCGTGGTGGCCTTGGCGGTGCCCTGCCCTCCCTGGCCCGGCAATCCGTTGGATCCGCCCTTGAGGCGCTGAGCACGGGCGGGGCCATGGTGAGCTGAGGAAAGGGCCATGGGATGCGACATGGGATGCTGATAATGATTATAGTGGCTAATGGTTAATGATAGGGGATGATAACCACTAGCAATGGTGAATGATTAATGATAGGGGATGATAACCACTAGCAATGGTGAATGATTAATGATAGGGGATGATAACCACTAGCAATGGTGAATGATTAATGATAGGGGATGATAACCACTAGCAATGGTGAATGATTAATGATAGGGGATCATAACCACTAGCAATGGTTAATGATGAAGACCAGGAGATAAGAACCAACTGATATTTGGTAATGGTTAATGATAGGGGATGATACCCAACAAGAACAGGGGAGATATACCAGCTATAGATGGCGAGCTGGGTCAAGATTAATCAACCAACGTTCATGGGGAAGAGCCACCAACAAAGCTATAGAGAAAACTGGCTGGTTAGTGATGAGGGAACCAGAAAAACTAAGGGTGAACTGACCCATAGCGTTATGGTCAATTTGACCCCGCATAAATGGTCTACACATGCCACTATCATTGATGTGATGATGTGGGTATGTATACACCATTTATGTGGGGTAATATCAACCACGGTTAACCATATTCGAAATTCAATACTAGCCTCGTATTCTATATTCATGTGGGTATGCATACAACACTTAGTAATGGCATTTGAATGGCTAGTATGGACCATTGTATTCCCTATTCATGTGGGTTGGGAAGCAACAATAATAGTTGGAATACAATGGTTTCTGATGGTGATAGAACATGCCAGTCCTTTGACACTAGTGGTGAAATCAACATGCCACTGTGACGCCAAGAAACTTGTACTGATAGTCGATAATTAAGTTTACGTTATGGTTAGTATGGTTAGAATGATGAAATAATTGAAAAACTAGTGGCTGAATGATCAATAGAAATATCAGTAGTGAAACAGCAGTTGAACAACAATGACTCCTAGCTCGGACACTAGACTGATTGTATACCAAACAAGTGCACTGCTCACCAAATGAATCATAGAATCACATTAGTGAATAGAATATGATAGAATCACAAAATGGTAGGATACCAAGTGATAAGACAGACCCATTTAGTGGTTGATCTTACAGCCGATAGCTCCATCGAAGCCAGCTGCCGCATGGCAATTTCCACGTCCTGGTCGTGTCGTGTCAGCAGCTGCCGCGCCTTTGGAGGTCGCGGTTCCAAGCGCGGATCATCATGGCCCCTGCGCTGCTCTCGGCCTCCCAACTGGCGCCCTTCTTCCGTGCCCTGGCCGATTCGATGTTCCACCGTCTTTGCTGCCAAAATCGGTGGGTTTCCCTGTTGAGACCTGGTATTAACTGCCAAAATTGGTGGATTTTCCTGTTAAGAGCCAAGAGCAGAGAGAGCTAGTTGATCTTCTCGGGGAAGTGCCCACTTCCCCAACAGTTTCGAAGCAACTGACCATTTCTGGTGGGTTTTCCCATGACGTCGATCTGGGAATCTTTCAGCTTGACTTGTGGAATTTTCCAGGATGACGGAACTCACTGATTTACCAATATTTACCATCCCTCCCACAGCATTGTAAATAAATACACTTCAAGTCCTATCATTGGTGGTATAATCCCCAAGGAAGCAATCTTGAATACCAATCTAGCAATACCTTGGGGTTGAGCCATGTAGCTGTTCACAGCGATAGAATTGACAGTTTTTGGTTCACCCACCGAATCTTGGGCAGTTGCTGCTGAACGACTGAAGCAATGGTAGTACTATTGACTGCCATTGCAGATCCACGGACTGAACCATTCTCAACCATCATTGCCCATTCCTTCACCATTCCGAATCATCAACCATAAACCATCATCTCCACACCATCAACCAGCAATTGACCATCATTCAACCATCATTTAGCCAATCAACTAACCATCATTCAACCATCATTTAGCCATCATTTAACCATCAACTAACCATCATCTAACCATCATTTAGCCATCATCTAACCATCATTTAACCATCATTTAGCCAATCAACTAACCATCATTCAACCATCATTTAGCCAATCAACTAGCCATCATTCAACCATCATTTAGCCAATCAACTAGCCATCATTCAACCATCATTTAGCCAATCAACTAGCCATCATTCAACCATCATTTAGCCAATCAACTAGCCATCATTCAACCATCATTTAGCCAATCAACTAGCCATCATTCAACCATCATTTAGCCAATCAACTAGCCATCATTCAACCATCATTTAGCCAATCAACTAGCCATCATTCAACCATCATTTAGCCAATCAACTAGCCATCATTCAACCATCATTTAGCCAATCAACTAGCCATCATTCAACCATCATTTAGCCAATCAACTAGCCATCATTCAACCATCATTTAGCCAATCAACTAGCCATCATTCAACCATCATTTAGCCAATCAACTAGCCATCATTCAACCATCATTTAGCCAATCAACTAGCCATCATTCAACCATCATTTAGCCAATCAACTAGCCATCATTCAACCATCATTTAGCCAATCAACTAGCCATCATTCAACCATCATTTAGCCAATCAACTAGCCATCATTCAACCATCATTTAGCCAATCAACTAGCCATCATTCAACCATCATTTAGCCAATCAACTAGCCATCATTCAACCATCATTTAGCCAATCAACTAGCCATCATTCAACCATCATTTAGCCAATCAACTAGCCATCATTCAACCATCATTTAGCCAATCAACTAGCCATCATTCAACCATCATTTAGCCAATCAACTAGCCATCATTCAACCATCATTTAGCCAATCAACTAGCCATCATTCAACCATCATTTAGCCAATCAACTAGCCATCATTCAACCATCATTTAGCCAATCAACTAGCCATCATTCAACCATCATTTAGCCAATCAACTAGCCATCATTCAACCATCATTTAGCCAATCAACTAGCCATCATTCAACCATCATTTAGCCAATCAACTAGCCATCATTCAACCATCATTTAGCCAATCAACTAGCCATCATTCAACCATCATTTAGCCAATCAACTAGCCATCATTCAACCATCATTTAGCCAATCAACTAGCCATCATTCAACCATCATTTAGCCAATCAACTAGCCATCATTCAACCATCATTTAGCCAATCAACTAGCCATCATTCAACCATCATTTAGCCAATCAACTAGCCATCATTCAACCATCATTTAGCCAATCAACTAGCCATCATTCAACCATCATTTAGCCAATCAACTAGCCATCATTCAACCATCATTTAGCCAATCAACTAGCCATCATTCAACCATCATTTAGCCAATCAACTAGCCATCATTCAACCATCATTTAGCCATCATTTAACCATCAACTAACCATCATCTAACCATCATTTAGCCATCATCTAACCATCATTTAACCATCATTTAGCCAATCAACTAACCATCATCTAACCATCATTTAGCCATCATTCAACCATCATTTAGCCAATCAACTAGCCATCATTCAACCATCATTTAGCCAATCAACTAACCATCATTCAACCATCATTTAGCCATCATTCAACCATCATTTAGCCAATCAACTAACCATCATTTAACCATCATTTAGCCATCATTTAACCATCATTTAGCCAATCAACTAACCATCATTTAACCATCATTTAGCCATCATTTAACCATCATTTAGCCAATCAACTAACCATCATTTAACCATCATTTAGCCATCATTTAACCATCATTTAGCCAATCAACTAACCATCATTTAACCATCATTTAGCCATCATTTAACCATCATTTAGCCAATCAACTAACCATCATTTAACCATCATTTAGCCATCATTTAACCATCATTTAGCCAATCAACTAACCATCATTTAACCATCATTTAGCCATCATTTAACCATCATTTAGCCAATCAACTAACCATCATTTAACCATCATTTAGCCATCATTTAACCATCATTTAGCCAATCAACTAACCATCATTTAACCATCATTTAGCCATCATTTAACCATCATTTAGCCAATCAACTAACCATCATTTAACCATCATTTAGCCATCATTTAACCATCATTTAGCCAATCAACTAACCATCATTTAACCATCATTTAGCCATCATTTAACCATCATTTAGCCAATCAACTAACCATCATTTAACCATCATTTAGCCATCATTTAACCATCATTTAGCCAATCAACTAACCATCATTTAACCATCATTTAGCCATCATTTAACCATCATTTAGCCAATCAACTAACCATCATTTAACCATCATTTAGCCATCATTTAACCATCATTTAGCCAATCAACTAACCATCATTTAACCATCATTTAGCCATCATTTAACCATCATTTAGCCAATCAACTAACCATCATTTAACCATCATTTAGCCATCATTTAACCATCATTTAGCCAATCAACTAACCATCATTTAACCATCATTTAGCCATCATTTAACCATCATTTAGCCAATCAACTAACCATCATTTAACCATCATTTAGCCATCATTTAACCATCATTTAGCCAATCAACTAACCATCATTTAACCATCATTTAGCCATCATTTAACCATCATTTAGCCAATCAACTAACCATCATTTAACCATCATTTAGCCATCATTTAACCATCATTTAGCCAATCAACTAACCATCATTTAACCATCATTTAGCCATCATTTAACCATCATTTAGCCAATCAACTAACCATCATTTAACCATCATTTAGCCATCATTTAACCATCATTTAGCCAATCAACTAACCATCATTTAACCATCATTTAGCCATCATTTAACCATCATTTAGCCAATCAACTAACCATCATTTAACCATCATTTAGCCATCATTTAACCATCATTTAGCCAATCAACTAACCATCATTTAACCATCATTTAGCCATCATTTAACCATCATTTAGCCAATCAACTAACCATCATTTAACCATCATTTAGCCATCATTTAACCATCATTTAGCCAATCAACTAACCATCATTTAACCATCATTTAGCCATCATTTAACCATCATTTAGCCAATCAACTAACCATCATTTAACCATCATTTAGCCATCATTTAACCATCATTTAGCCAATCAACTAACCATCATTTAACCATCATTTAGCCATCATTTAACCATCATTTAGCCAATCAACTAACCATCATTTAACCATCATTTAGCCATCATTTAACCATCATTTAGCCAATCAACTAACCATCATTTAACCATCATTTAGCCATCATTTAACCATCATTTAGCCAATCAACTAACCATCATTTAACCATCATTTAGCCATCATTTAACCATCATTTAGCCAATCAACTAACCATCATTTAACCATCATTTAGCCATCATTTAACCATCATTTAGCCAATCAACTAACCATCATTTAACCATCATTTAGCCATCATTCAACCATCATTTAGCCAATCAACTAACCATCATTTAACCACCATCAACCAGCGGTCCAAGCGCTGGCGCCTCGGGCGCCGGTCCGGGCCCGGTCGCGAGGTCTCCCTGGTGACGGCGACGGTCCGTCCTTGGAGGCCTTGCTGCGTCGCCTCACTGCCCTGCACCGAGCCTTGGAGACGGGGCCAGGTCTCCCAGGCGCGGCTGAGGGGATGGGCAACCTGGATGGGCAAATGGTGATTAGAATGATGGGCAACCTGGATAGAATGATGGTTGATGGTGGTTGATGATGGCTGATTGATGGTCAAATGATGGTTAGATGATGGTGTCATGATTGCTAAATGATGATGATGATGATGATGATGATGATGATGATGATGAGGATGAGGATGAGGCTGAGGATGAGGATGAGGCTGAGGATGAGGATGAGGCTGAGGATGAGGATGAGGCTGAGGATGAGGATGAGGCTGAGGATGAGGATGAGGCTGAGGATGAGGATGAGGCTGAGGATGAGGATGAGGCTGAGGATGAGGATGAGGCTGAGGATGAGGATGAGGCTGAGGATGAGGATGAGGCTGAGGATGAGGATGAGGCTGAGGATGAGGATGAGGCTGAGGATGAGGATGAGGCTGAGGATGAGGATGAGGCTGAGGATGAGGATGAGGCTGAGGATGAGGATGAGGCTGAGGATGAGGATGAGGCTGAGGATGAGGATGAGGCTGAGGATGAGGATGAGGCTGAGGATGAGGATGAGGCTGAGGATGAGGATGAGGCTGAGGATGAGGATGAGGCTGAGGATGAGGATGAGGCTGAGGATGAGGATGAGGCTGAGGATGAGGATGAGGCTGAGGATGAGGATGAGGCTGAGGATGAGGATGAGGCTGAGGATGAGGATGAGGCTGAGGATGAGGATGAGGCTGAGGATGAGGATGAGGCTGAGGATGAGGATGAGGCTGAGGATGAGGATGAGGCTGAGGATGAGGATGAGGCTGAGGATGAGGATGAGGCTGAGGATGAGGATGAGGCTGAGGATGAGGATGAGGCTGAGGATGAGGATGAGGCTGAGGATGAGGATGATGAGGATGATGGTGATGGTGATGGTGGTGGTGATGGTGGTGATGGTGGTGGTGGTGGTGGTTGTGGTGGTGGTGATGGTTGATCATCAATGGTCAATCAGTGCCAACCATAGCCTTGCTATTGTTCTGGCTCAGTCCACCGTTACTTCCTGCGGATTGGTTTTCAGCATCCTGCTTGCTTAATGCTTTGTAAATGATTGTGGTTAGCCACTGCAGCTGGTCGTATGGTCCTATCCATTGCCGCATGCAACCAATGGCGACACCTGATGATTACATTCCAAAAAACCGAAAACGATCTCGACCTCGGCAACAACCTCTCCGTAACAACCTGGTAGAAGCTCCTCCGAACCATGATCAACTACCATCTGGTTTCACCACTCCCTGTAGCTCTTTAGCTCGCTCCCCCTTTAAATGGATTGAACGTGATTGGTGATTGGTGATTGGTGATTGGTGATTGGATATTGGATATTGGTGATTGGTGATTGGTGATTGGTGATTGGTGATTGGTGATTGGTGATTGGCGATCGGTGATGGCGAATGGAGGTAAGAATGATACAAGAAAAAGAGCCAGAACAAGAAGAAATCGACAAGGACAAAGCAGAAAAACCTTCAATTGAAACCTTAATTGGCTCAGTGAAGAAATTTTAAACCTGCCATTTGGACCTTAGATCTGACCACTTCTACCACTTCTTAGCTTAATTGGCCATTAATGAGTGCTTTTCCCAAGGGGAACTGTCCAGTAGGTGGTCTGCGAAGCCCTACCTTGACCTATGATGCCATCGCACGCTTGCTTCGATTGGAACCTTGGTGGCTTGTGGGGACTGCAACGCCAGGGAACCCCCAGCCCTTGTTGGGGGTCGCCGGGGAGATGCCTTGTAGCCCGCAGTGTCAAAGATGGTAGAGATGCAATCAGATGTTCAATAAACCAGAATGAGGATAGGTAGCCTCATGATTGTTGATTTAAATTCTGTAGATTAGATACAGTACAGAAGATATCGATTAAGAATGATTGAATGTAGGTATGACCTGATCTTGTTGGGAAGGTAGAGCAAACCTGTAAGATATAAAAACTGATTGATTTATCGGGATTGGAATCACCAGTGGTGCCCTGGGTCACTTCAACCATCGTTCGCAATGCCAAGTTGGAATCTTGCATGTCCTGCAGCAATGTCAGCTTCACCCACAGAATGGTGGCCACAGGGTGAAATGGCGCAGAGTGCTGAACAAGATTCTCCTCTACCAGACGCGCCGGCCTTTGAGTCGATTCCGGGATACTCGCGTCTCCAGTGCAATCCGTGACCTGACTTTGCAAGTCGTTTGCGGTAACATTTTTTGAGAGCTTCAAACCATGGGCCGAAGATTTCTGTGGTGACACAACAAATTTGGGGGGCCAGATGGGGCCAGTGCTTCGATGATGGTCCCTCAAAATAGTTGATTTCAAGTGGCAGAGATGGTCAGTCATCATTTCTAGTCTGGAAAAAACGTTTTGGTGGTGCGGTCGTGTGTGAAAATTTCGTGGGGAATCAGAGTATTGGATTTGAACATTCGCCAAGTTCCTCTCCAAAACTAATCTATAGAATGTATAGCAGTTGTACAAAACCCCATTCGCAGATAGGGGTGAAGTTGTTTTAGCACTTTTGTCATTCAAGCTGGTCTATCATTTTAGAGAGAGAGATTTGTTTGAGATCGATGATCGATGATTGATGGCATGTGGTTAGACTCGGCCTGGTTCATCCCGCTTCATTGTGAATCTTGTTCTTTTCACACAGTGGCATGATACTTCGTGACATATTCCTTAAAGGTCGTTTGAATCTGCTTGATTTGATTTGATAGTAATAGTATGTGTGCTGCAATCGCTTTGCCATGCTGCCAATTCAATCCCTAGTCATTCCGGAATTTTATCTCGTTGTTCCGGTCACTTCACGTTTTTGTCTCTGTGTCATCTCTGGAAAGTGGAGCTCTGGCTTCAGGAAGTATTCAGTATCAACGGAAACAGGGTTTCAGATGTTTTAATACCATCAAACATTGAAGATATTTTTTTTAGTTTCTGTTGCAAACTAGAATCTATAAGGCTGCCTGTAGATATCCCAACAGGCAAGTGCCTATAGACTATAGATGGTTTTGGTGCCGTGCTGACTCGAGCAAGCCGCAAGTGACGCAGTTTTAGCCTGGAGGTCTCTCGGGGAATCCAAGACCTGGGACCTTCAGCGTTGCGGAAACAGTGCAACTTTGGACAAGGAGGGGCCCCCGAGTTATGGTAGATATAACATGATATAACTGATATTACTATAGTTGAATGGCTTATGGACCAAGTTATAACAGGGGGGCCCTACCTCGAAGTATTTAAATGAAGAAAAGGATCAGGGAAACGAACGCCAGCCAAAATGCGAGAAGAGAAAGCCGTGAGCGATTCCCTGCGCGGAGCGAGCAACGAGATGCAACAGCAGCTCGCAGGACATACGCAAAACATAGCAGTTACAGCTCGGAGAGCAACCCCCCAGTTGCAAAACAAGACTGAGCCAGCGCACAAGAATCAAACAAAAGCTCCAGAACATCAAGTATTGAAGACAGTCACACGCAGCAAGTCCGACAAAAGGCCAAACCATGCTGGACCCGCCGTTTTGCAGAGCTCACTTCGATGTCCGAGCAGCGCACTTTCTATTGAAAACGTAGCATTTCCATGCATTTCGCAAGCTGGCCATCAACCCAAAATGCATTCGCACGAGACTTTCTCCAAAATGTTGACATCTTTAGAGCAAAGCTGTTGAGCGAGACTTCCTCCAAAAACTGAAAGTTGACATCTTCAAAACACAGGTTTTCTGAAAGACTTGCTCCAACACTGAAAGTTGATATTTTTCAAAGCGAAGATTTTCTGAAAGACTTCCTTCAAAAATGGAAGTTCACACCTTCAAACAGAAGCTTCTGTCCGAGACTTCCTCCAAAAACTGAAAGTTGACATCGTCAAAACAAAACTGTTGTGCGAGGCTTCCTCCAGGAATGAAAATTGACGTCTTCAAAGCAAAGCTTTTGTGTTGCCTTGCTTCAGCTACCTTTCCTTGAACTTCCTTTGCTTCAGCTGTCCTTGATTTAGCTATCCTTTGTTTTAACTTCTTTTCCTTTAGCTATCCTTTGCTCTAGCTATCCTTTGCTTCAACTTCCCTTCCTTTTGTTATCCTTTGCTGGACCTTCCTTTGCGTTGGCTATCCTTGGCTTTGACCTATGTGAACATACCAAACATGGAACTTTGGTGATCCAAACTCCTTTTTGAGAAATATTCATCTATATATATATATATATATATAAATATATATACCCGTGATCGATCCCAATTTTGTACCAACCTGTTCTCCTGCTAGTACACAAGTGATTCGCAGCTTGGCGATTTGAGGTGTATTTTCTTCAGTTCAGCCTTTGGCTGCAAGAAGGCAGACTCCTGCTTGTTTTGTCATCATCACATCCAGGAGCAGCAAGATACATCAGCCAGGCCAAGAAGGGATCGACGGCGCAATATGAAAGTGATTATTCAGAAGCTGTTGAGTCAGCTTGATGCAGAGACCCAGCAACCACAGGAGGTGGTGCATTTGCTACAGCTTCAAGCTCAACGGCATAGCTATGCCCGTGCGCTTTGTGACGTTGAGATCAGGCGCTTGTACCGTGCGCAGGTCTCTGAGGGCCGATGTCAGCAGGAAGGTTTTCCCAAAAAAGCTCTGCACGGCAATCCGGGAAGTTGCGGAGCGCTGCACTGCTTTTCTGTTTAAATGCAATGTGGTGGGATAGGTCAGCATTATAAATATAACTGGTTGGTGGTTTCAAACTTTTTTAAATTTTCACTAGTAATCATTAACAATTGGTTGGTTGACTAATATTTTTCATAGGGGTACCACCAACCAGATAACATGTAGTGGTTGGTGGTTCTATTGTCATTCTTCAATTTGCCAAGTATTTATTAACACATCGTTGGTTGACTAATATTTTTCAACAGGGTTGAAACCACCAACCAGTGTAGTATGCCCCAATGAGGACATTGTAATTCGGCTTGCATGGGCACACGACCCTGCCGCTTCACTTTCCTTGCGAACCTACGATGGCACTGGGTATACCCACATACTGACATATCATCAAACCATAGTCACTAACAATTAGCATTCACCATCATTCCATAAAGGACACTGCTAGTTTCAATTCCCATGGCCATTGCGGTTTGCTCGTGACCAACTGGTCTCCAATGAAACCACCAACTCATTGGTGAAGGATCGCATCTCAGATTCACTGTTGAGTGGACTGGGCCTTGTGACCTGAGGGCAGACTTCGAAGATTTATTGCTTTGTTGGTGCATGAAGCGATGCTATTTGTTGACTTGGAAATTCCGCTGTTGACTCGAAGGGCTGTCCTTTGAAATTCCGAGGCTTCCGACTGTCAATGTGGTGCTTTCTCAAAATAGGGAACCCTAAAAATGCTTGGTTTATATTACTGTGAAAGGTTGCAAACTGGATGATGACTGAGGGTCCCCTATGGCTTGAGAACCCACCGTGTTTGAAGTGAAAAACGCCAAAGCACAGAGTGGCTGTCATCCATGTCTGGAGCATTCCACAGCGAAGTGTTGGCTTGCGAGGAGATTTGCACAGAATTCTTTTTGTTGTTTGCTACGTGTTTGTTTTAAAAGGTATTGTCCAATGTGGTAGGAGATTTGTGTGAGCACCAGTGAGATTCAGAAATCTGGTTCCAGATTGCTATGTGGTGGAAAATTTGTGTCACCGTTCCATGCCTAACTTTGTTCGGTTTCTTCACGACCTCGCAAATTCTCTGCAGATTCGCACTCCCTCTGACGAGTTTCAAGACCGGGGCTGCCGCCATCACAGTTTGTCTCCCAATTGTAGTATCCAAGAGCGCCCTCTTTTGAATAATCCCCTCCCCTTACATCAACACTCTTTTGTCCCCCTGGTTCAGTAGGGAATCCACACATTTTACAGGCTTGGGGGCCATAGCTGGGAGGGGATTAACTCTGTAGCTGTACAGGGTGTGGAGGCCCGTCGCCCACATCCGAAGAGAAAAAAGCGGCCAGGCACTGGGGGCTGAATCCCACGGGGTAATATGCAATAGTTGTGGAGGGTATCCCCGTATGGTTGTTGCTCAAAATTGAGAAGTCCAAGAATGCTTGGCTTATTGCATTTTATTACTCGAAAATGATCCATATTGGATGATGACTGGGGGGACCATATGACCGACCGACGTCCCCTACAGAGACCATGATCCGGGGACCATCATCATTGACATCCAAATCATCAACACACATTGACAATGTTCAACGAACAACCAGCTATGGGGGGATTTCACCAGACGCGTTTGATACTGGTCCGGTACTTTGACAGGAAGCTTCCCCTTCGAGTCACCCAGGCTGGCCACATTTCTGTGTCATGTTGTTACATGGATGTGATTTCATGATCCGAATGGCACCGTCTCTTGATTTCACGAACTCAAGCTCGCTCAGCCAAGAGCCCAACAAGAGCCCACCAACCTTTTTGAGACTGCCCGGAAATTTGAGTAACGGGCGGATTCTGTGCTCTAAGCTGGTACAATTGCCTGCGATCTTAAGATGGTTAACATGGTGTCGCAGATACCCCAAACCATCCGTTCGAAAAGTTGGAAACTGTGAAACCCCCGTGCGACCAAAATCATAGCCACCATCTGTGATAAAGCTGAGAAAATCATGATTCTTGGATGTGTTTCTCCCCTCTTGCTAGTATTCGCTAGTGCATGATTATACAATTGCGTATTTATTATCGTGGAATTATCCCTTAATATCATTCTGACCCCACCAAACCAAGCAGAAAAAAGACTTCATGAATATGAGCAATGAAATTGTCATTTTGAGGAGTGGTGTTTCAGGACAACTTTGAGGTGCTTAGATGCACCACTATGGGTTTGGAATGGCTGATATCTGTTTTGGAATTGTTGCTGCCCGTGGATAGTAATGACCACAACATTGTGCTTAATGCTGGTTGATGCTGGAATAGGATGGAATTATGGGGAGCTATCACCGAAGAATCAGCAAGAGCTGTTAGTAGTTGTTTGTTCTCTCAAGGAACAAGCTGGATGTTTCTCAAAATAGGGGACCCCTAAATCATCCAATATCTTTTATTTCTACCACAACTTGGGGGCAACCTATTTTAAGAAATCCCCAGCTTGTCATAAAGAAAAAGTCACCGAAATTGTTGGTTTATGACCATAAATCGCCAAGAGCTATATTTGTAGTCGGATCAATTAGCAGCTGCTCATCACCAAAAATATAGCTTTCCGACCAGAAACTGTTTCTTTCTGACCAGAAGCTAAATTAGATTTATTGATCTTCCTGATAGGATTTTTATTTTCTATCAAAGTTCGATAGATTATAGCTATCAGATTCTGGTCTATAATTATAGCTATTATAGCTATTTATTATTAGATTCTATAGCTGTAGCTATTAGATTCAATAGCTAAAAAATTTAATAGGTCCAAAAACTTAAATCTAATAGCTATAGAATCAATAGCTATTGATTATAGAAAATTATAGAATTATAGGTCCAAGAACTATAGGTTTATGGATCTTAGATCCCTATTGGTTCATAGATACCCATAGGTTCTACCAATTTTCTATATTTATAAAATTATCTAAAATTTTCTTTCTGGTCCAAAAACTTATAGGTTTATGGATCTTCCCACAGCATCGATGCCGCCTAGGTGCTGAGCCCCAATGAGCTTCGTCCAAGTGCTGGGGAGGCGCTGAAAAATCCGAAGCGAAATGGCGGGTGTGGTGGCCAGCCATGGTGGCAAAGAATGGTCAACAACGGATAGTAGCCACCAACCAATGGTTAATTAGTGGCTAGCAATGGTTGAGTCGTGGTTAATGATGGCTGATATGATGGCTGATAATGGTTGAGAAGTGGTTAATGATGGCAAATAGCATGGATGGGAGCTTGCAGCAAGGCTTTCCTCCCTGGACTCCTGGGTACCCATTTTGATTGAGAGCACCACCCAGGACCCTTGAAGTGACCAGTGGGTAATCACATGGTGCAACCATGATGGGAAGGTCACCATCAACACATGCAACGATTTCGGCTGGTGGAGCTGATTCCACCAACTATACTGTATTTTCATTCCTAAGCCGACCTATCATGTGGGAATAGACATGAACCACCAACTCATTTTTCGTGGTTGTGTCCCTACATCTCTAGTTATCATGGTTGTTCGTTGCTTTGCCGCACACGTCTGGAAGAATAGCTGCTAAGCTCCTGGTGGATACACCTTGGTCCGTACCGAGAAGGAGTCTTCCAGTACCTTCACAACGGGTTGGTTGATGAGAAAATCGACTCGTTGGAACTTTGGGTACCACAAAGCTACCACGGGTTTCCTAGGTCGGTTTTCCCATTCAGCAATGGTACTTTCATGAATGAGTTTTCGAGAGCAGACTACAGTGTAGTGGAAAAATGACCTGGAAGTGGTAAACCCGCCATTTATTAACAGTGGTTCCTCTATCAGAAATATTGTTGGCTATTATCCCTTAACAATTAACCACCATTATCAACTACACTATCAACCATTCACCACCATTTTTCCGGTCACCAACACTAGCCAACCATGAATGGTCATCAACCATCATTTACCATTCACCAACATTAGTCAAAATTAGTCATTTTTCTGGTCATTTACCAACCATTAATGGTCGCTAACATTCGCCGCCTAGGCCATGCGGCGCGCCTACCCCGTGGGCCTGTTGTGTGGCAGCAAAACGGCGGTGCGCGACGCGACGGAGCAATTGCGCCACGGCTAACCGTATCACCGGGGGTACAACACCGGGGGAGGTTCGATGATTATATGGATTTATATTGGGGTATATGCTATATATGGGTTCGTATTTGGATTGATATGGATGTGCATGTGTTGTTTGTATATGTGTTTCATACAGATTTATTTTGGGGGGTCCTGAAATAGGGTTACCCCCAAATCATCTAAGCATTTGTGGTAATAAATTAACCATTTTTGGGGCACCCTTGTTTTGATAAGCCACCATATTCACAAGCATATTTGCACATATATCTATATAGATATGAGAATTTATGCAGTATAAATACAGGTTATGATGGCATGCATCTATGGTTTTAATGTATACAACATGTCTGGATATCCATTGTCAAAAGTGGAGATTGCTGACCTTTATTGGGAAGATGATCAACCTGTAGGTGCTTGTGATCACCAATCCAGGCAAAGCAGCTGCGATTGGGGGATAGCGATCGCTAATATGATTTGTTGATCATGGCTCACACAACCAGCATAGCTATGAGTAGTGAAATTGACAGGACCATAGAACCACACACCCAACAACTGTGACTTGTTTATCAGCCATGGCTTAAAACCATATCAATTATATGGCCATGCATTGCACATGGCGTATAATATAGCCATATCATGGGCCGTATCATTGTATAGCCATTTCAAGTCTAGTCATGGCTATTATGATTGATATCCAACCATGGCTAACCATTTATAAGCAGATCATCTATATATACGTAATCAACGTATTATCAACCTATTATGGTGGGTATCCAACCTTTATATATGATATTATATTATATATGATATTATATGATCAACCTATGGTATTTATTATGGTTGATATCTAACCATAGCTAAATTATTTATACTATCCCGGTGCCCCCCCCATTATCACCCAGGCTTCGACATTTCGACTTGGCAGAGGACCCGTTGATCCAGCCATCCCAGTATCGATAAGTGTGGTACTGAGTGGCCATGGGATGATTATATAAACTGAGAGTGTCCTGGTTTATAGTTTATAGTGGCTCATACAAGGTCATGGTGGTTGATCATGACAAGTTATGACTGCTTGCTCGTTGTCGTTCGCTGGTTAGTTAGAGTTCACTCAGTCATTGTTGCTTTCCTGAGATAAGATTGGACACATGTGGTTTATCCATCAGAAAGTAAGATCTGACTGTGACTATAGCAAGCCAAATTGTGGAAATGACAAGACTCCCATGATGCGGATGTCATGTCATCGGTCCTTGAAGGAAGTCACATTTGCTACGAGTAGACCAGCAGGCGATGACTGAAGCTACAGCCAGTTGTACTAGTGCCACTTGCATAAGCGGCCAAGCAAGCGATAGGAACCGACGGACCACTTGGTGATTCATCCAGCCCAACAAGAATCCCAACTATAGTCGCTGGTTTCTGCTGGTTTGACATCGGAAGAAAACTATATCAATGAATGCAATTGGATCCTCAACGGTCTAATGAGCAATTGATGGTTTTGGCTTTGATTGTATTCGATGTTGCGGTACATTATCAAGGGTCTCGCTTTGTGAGCTACTGGTTTGGCGGATGCCATTTGATCATGGCAGCGATGCTTGTTGTTCCCATTTGCGGACGATCATTGCAACCATGTAAAGAAGTGTGCCTTGCTTTGCACATGTGAGAAAGTCATCCAGAAATCTTGGTGCAATGATCAAGGTGTTGGATGAACTGTTGAGGCTGGCTATAAGTGGCTGTGGGTCAAAAACCCGTACCCCCGGTTCCCCTATCATTAACCATTGTTTTCCCTATTATTGGTTGGTTAATAACCACCATTATTGGTTGGTTATATTGACCCATAGCCAAGTAAAGATGTTGATCATCTCAACCAAGGTTTGCACGGACGAGGCTCCAGGGATGGCCCTCGTGTCAAAGAATTGACTGTCACCCACGACCATCGCCAGCACCTTTGGACGTAGCCGCAATTTCAGAGGCTGGTAGTGGTTATTCATGGGAATTATAATGCTTAATAATAGGGATTATTAGGGGATATAACCACTAACATTAATAACCATTATAATTAAGACTATAATTAACCATTATAATTCCTATTATTAACCATTATAATGGTTGGGATATAACATATAACCATTCCAGTCCAGTCTTCCAATTGCTGTTGCAGCTCACCTGCATCCGCCATGTTGGGTCTGGACGACCAGGAGCCCCGGACCTTGACCGTGACACCGGAAGTCCCGAGGCATGGGGGGGCCCTGGAGGTCCCGGTGGTGCGCAAATTTCGTGCTTGGGAAACTGGATGGCTTGTACCCACTAAGGGATCTACAAGCCACCAAGGAAACTGCATTTCTTCAAAAGATTT
The DNA here is from genome assembly GCA_009767595.1 of Symbiodinium kawagutii. NCBI lineage: Eukaryota > Dinophyceae > Suessiales > Symbiodiniaceae > Symbiodinium > Symbiodinium kawagutii. The sequence continues at coordinate 392,086 of VSDK01012728.1, read as the reverse complement.
CATGCGGAACACGACTTCTCAAATGAGTTGAGATCATGTTGTGCCGTGTTTTTCTGGTTCAAAAGCGAAAGTAACATCCTAAGTGTCCCTGTGGATTGGCCAGGGCTTCAGTAGGACAAATCGCTTCCATTGATTCGCAGGTTGACCATCGCTAGCTCATCTGCCACATTTGCCACTGCTGCGCAATGGTTGTAGGAATCATAGTTGCGAATTGCATCTAACTGTCTAACTGCCCTTCTCTCAGCCATTTTTGAAATTTGATTCCACTGGTAACAAATGTGCTTGTGACCATGAATTCGATGCAGGTCTCCTCATCCTTGCATCTTGAGTAAGTCTGCATCTGTTCGTTCGTCTCACCACGTCCTGTGAATCTTGGAACCATTTTGGATTGGCTGTAGCCAATTTGTGGCGGCATGTTATATAGTTAGGACATTGGATGAAACACCCTAAAAATCAACAATGGGATAAACCTGAATACCTGGAAAAACCATGATAACTGGATATTTTATGATATTTTGGATGAAAAATCACATGGGATGAAGCTGGATAAGCCACGATAAACCATGAACCTCAACGGGATCCCAAAAGACTCTACCAGCTTCGGCTCCCACATCCATCCCTACCCCCTGCCCAGTGCTTCGGGTGTGCAGCTGAAGCTCCATGACGGAGGCGGAGCTGCAAGGGGAGGTGGCCCTAGTGCTGGCGAGTGATGGAAAATCAAGAGGTCGGGTGGCGTTGAAAATGGGTTTAGATGGGGATTTGGAGGTTATAGCTAGATTTTGATAGCTAATAGCTAAGCTTTAAAAAAAAACCTATAAAAAAATGGCTAACCATTAAAGATTTTAAGATTAGCAATGGTTAGTAGCTTGGAATAACAACCGGGAATTGCTTCTATAGGATGGTTGATAGGGAATTCCTGTAACAATGCAGTAGGTTATTGTGAATCTCTCCAAACTGGTAAGCCAATGGAACAATCAGCCAGGTTTTGTGAGACTGCTGAGTTTGGAATGGGCTAACAACAAAAGTTTTGGGAGGGTCCCCTGCCGGTATCAACTACGAACCTATCACTGTTTGAAAGCTACAGTAATCATCAGACTTCATCAACGAACATTGCTAATTACTATTTAGTTCATTCATTGTGGGGTATTGCCACCTATGCTTGCACCCTATAGACTCTGACAAGTGGGATTTAACTCACCGTGAAAATTGATTAAGCATGCTTGACCATGCTTGACCGCTATGTTTGTTCTAAATTAGACATGAACTGTGCCCATCATTCAGGGATAGTTGGTGAATTGACCATCATTAAGTATAGTAATAATCATGATCAATGGTGCTTATGATCCCCTACTTGCCTATCATCAACCTAACCACCATTAACCCATGATTTCACCGTCATCAACCCATCGTTGACCATCTTTTAACCATCACAAAGAATTATCAATCACATCCAATCTATCACCAACCCATCATGTAACCATCACCAACCATCATAGCTGCCAACCTCCATCGTTTCACCATCAGTTTAAGCATCATTTATCCATCATAATGCCTCAGAACTTGTCGTGACTCGCCGCCTCACCATCAACCCATGACTCACCAGCGCTACGGCAGGTGCTTCTGCCACGCTATCTTTGGCCTCACCAGCACTGCCCTGCCCCAGCGGTGCTCCCTTCGTGGCGAGCCCGGCGTTGCAGACCCTGCTGGCGCGACTGGTGCAGGCCGCGACCCCGGTTTCGAGAGCCGATGGTTGGCACATCCAACCATGTCGCATCGCTCATCCAACCAGGTGGCATCTAGAAAAATGCGGGTCTATCTATGATATTAAACTAGATATCAATGGTATTCATCTAATTTTATCTACCAATAATACCGCTAACCATTGGTTGCTTGACCCTTGGTAGCCAGCTATGATAGAGTATCTGTCAATGGTATTATTGGTATAAATGGTTAAGCACCAATGCTAAATTGTGTTGATGGTTATGAACCATTATTGGTATGGGTCCAAGCCACCTATCTATGACCAGAAATGGGTAGCAGTGCATATCCCGACAAAGATGTTCAGCCACGGGTATAAGCTATTGACATTATTGACATTATTGACCCACAGCCTGATCATCCATCAATTAATCTGGTATATAGCATCTATTCAAATCAACATGTGTTATGTGTAAAGGATTGTCAAGGTATATCTTAACAAGTCCTATGATCAAGAATCCGCTTTAGCCAGGTACCCATTGATGGCTACGAAGTCTCATGACAATCAGTGTGACTTCCAATAGTAATAACAATAATAATAGTATATAATAGTAACGATGATAATAATAGTGATATATAATCAAGTGCAATAAAGGAGTATGATTTATACCTAATCACCAATGCCATTGTGACTCTGGTCAATGATGAATGTTGACATGCCAATATGGTTAGTGATGGTCACAAGCAATACGGATGACAGTATTATACTTGACACCGTTTAGCATGACAACCATTGTTCCAAGTAGCCATAACGAAGCTTCATCAATCATTATCTAGTGGAATATTTCAGTGGATGATTCTTAAAAGTGTCAAACAGATATCCAATCCTTGGAATTCTGAAACCTAGCGGAGAGCCAGTGCTGCTGGATGTTGCAGCTTCCAGGACATTGTAAGCGTTGTAGTCCCCGAACCCATACCAGGAAGTCCATAGCTTGTATCGTTTCGACAACATGAAATTTGAAACTACTTATTTATGAAGGGTTGCTGAACAGGGTCTATCAATTATTTGGATGACTCCATTTTATCAGATTCGTTCCTTTGGTTGCCCGGTACCGATGACGAACTAATGTCTCAAACACCTTTGCTCCTACATGTCTCAAAGAACAGTGTCCATTGAACCAGCAATGCGCCCATGATGTTTGTTTCTCCACACGAGCCCATAGTTACTATACCCAAAACTTGCAACATCAAGGAGGAAGAAGCCCTTTGGGATTGATCTTTTGGGGTTGCTTAAGTCCTGAGAGCCTCACCGCCAACCCCGTTGTTACATCGATGTTTTCTAAACGTCAGGGGCACAACCATCAGGGTGCCTTGTGATCTTCCGAATGTGTGTTTAGCTCTACGCACTCCATACACACATAGACATGTGGTGGTTTCTTGGAAGCGGGGTACCCCAAAAATGCTTGGTTTATACTAAGAAATACTTAACATTGGAAGATTTGGGTGGTCCCCTATTTTGAGAAACCACCATGTATGCATGCACATCTCACAAACATATCAACAGAGGAGACTGTGATTTTTCAACACCTATTATTTTTTGTCCAGCAGTGCACCCACGTTGGTTTATTCGCCGATTCTTGTGGGGGATTCTTGCTCTTTATCCCCTGTCATCAGCCATTCCTACTCAAGAAATTTAAGTATAGTTGTTGGTTGTTTCTTTGTGTCCTATATTTATTGACCACATATTTAGCCATTATTAACCAGCAATTACGGCTCTCAACCATTGTCAATCATTGCCAGCCCCTATTTGCCACCACTATCCATTCTTAACCAGCTTCAATCACCATGAACCATGAACCAACAACTATAAATGAGTCACCATTAACCATCATTCACCCTTGTTTGGCGAACCTCAACCAACAAATCCACCTTCAGTGGGCAACACCCCGCGCACGTGGGACAGGATTTCGCGAGTGGCAGCGACTGTTTGTTGGTGGGCCCTGCTGGCTGTGGCAAATCCGCCTTGGCCAGGCGGGCAACGGACGCGTGCAGGTTGGCCATGATGGAGATGGTCATGGGGTCATCATTTGATGGTTCATAGTTACCATTTGTTGAGCATCAGTAGTTACTGCCATGTCATGAATCATCGGTTAGGGCATGTTGATGGTGATTACTAATCGCCATGTTTGATCAATAGTTGATCATCGTCAACGGATCAGAATGGTTGGTGATACTGGTGTGTGAACAGTTAATAGATGTTAATAGTTGCCGTTGTGCTTCGTTGGTTGATTATTAACAGTTCCTACTGTTGATGAATGCTTCATTATGAATGGGATGGATGATTCGGTGGATGGTTCATTCGTTGCTCAATAGTTATCATTGACGTGGATTTGTAGAAGTTTCATAACAATCAGTGTTCACCCGTGATGATTAGTTAACACATGTTTCCAGTGCTGCTAAGCCAATACAGCAGTGGCGGGTGGTGTCTTTTTGCCGCTCAGGCATTTGGCTGGGCTCTTGGGTCATGGTGCCCCTGGCGGAAACGGCTTGGAGTTCTTCTTTCAGCCCCGCCCGCCGATATAAACCACAACGGTTTGCTGCAGCGGCAGCTCCTACGGTGCTGATCATCATGCGTATCGTGCTTGTCATCACGGCATGTCAGTTCATCGTCGCCTTTATGATCATCATCAGATATGATCCATAACCAGAGACGTCCAAAACAATCTCACCCATGTTTGATAGGTTGGGCGCCTCAAAATACGGTAAGGCCTCACCCATGTCATGAGTTCTGTGACGAGCTGTTTGTTGATGATTTTCCTGCGGATGATGAATCAAAAATCGTGTGCGGCCTCTACAAGTGGATCTGATAATCTCAGATTTGGAAGTCCTAAGAATCAGTCCGCAGAAGGTCTCATATAAAACTATTCGCATCATTGTTCTGTATTGTTGGATCACCATACTTACCACTATTATTGGATCACCATATTCGTACTTTTTGTTTGATCAACATATTCGGATCACCAATTCAGATAACCATTGTTGTTTGGGATTTGGGTGTCCACAAATGATTCTCCTCGGTACCTATAGATTTGCCTTCTTGAGATGATAAATATCTGATAAGGTCTACCTACAGGTTGCTGACATTTCTTCTGATCACTCCATGTGGTGGTTTCTCAAAATAGGTGTATCCCCAAATCATCCAGTTTATTAGACATTTACATTAATAAACCAACCATTTTTGGTGTACCCTATTTTGAGAAACACCCATATATGCTATTTGGCGAGCACAGAATTGCTCCTCGCTCGGCTCCACCGTTTCCTTCACACACCCAGGATGTCGTCCCGAGACCTCTTGCAGCGGCGTGCGACCAGCGACCAGGGCAGCTCAGCGGAAGTGACCGTTCGTCATGGTCGAGAGAAGGGGGATTTTCTATGGTTAACTATGGTTGATAGTGGATATAGCCATGGATGATGGTTTTTTATAGGGGACGATAAGCAATAATGATGGTCAAGCAACTACTAGTTACTATTAAGTTATTTCTTCTTATTAGTTTAGCAACTACTAGTTATCACTAGTTACTACTAGTTACCACCAAGTATATGGGTGTGTTCAAACATGCTTTTTTTTTCAATCGTAGGTTGGTTGACTAGCTCATACTTTTGGGATGGCTTAAAGACCACCAACCAGGACCAACCAGTGAACTAGAGAGGTAAGTCAGCCATGGTGGGAGCAACTCATCAGGGGAATGATTGCGACAAGGCAACGATAAATTTGTATACCGGCAATCGCAGTCATTACTGGTTGTTGGTTTCAAACAGTTTTATTTTCCCTAGTAATGATTTTCAAATGGTTGGTTGATTATTTTTTCCTAGGTTGAAACCACCAACCAGATTACGATTTTGTTTTGATAACTCATTATTGGTCATTAGCAAGAATACCATGGAATGATTCTCACACAATTGGCTACAATGATTTTGTCATTAGCAATATACATTTGCAACTAGTGTTTAGATACTACTAAGAACTATTGGTGAATTGGTGAACTATTGGTTATCCAGTCGCATTTCACCAACCAATAGTTAACACAGTAGTTCTATGACTAAGAACTATTGGTTATTACTATTGGTTATTGTCACTATTCACATATTATTGATTGCCTTTTGTAACCATTTAAAGCCATGTATAACCAGGTATAACCAGTTATAACCATGTCTACCCATTACCATTTATAACCAGTTATAACCCCTACAAATCCCATGAATCATGGTCATTACTCAGAACCGTTTGGTCACTGTTGCTGTTGCGTTGGCATCCGCCGCGCCCAGCCGTGCGGCGCTTAGGTGACACCATTTGGGTGGACTCGCCCTTGGTGCGTGCAGCGCGCACAGGCGGCTGTGCACGGCGAAACCGATAGGTCGAGTCGATAAAATATGCCATGACAGAATGGTAGACGTCAAGGCCCTGACAGAATGGAAAACCTGACGTTGTGCCCGCCGAATTGTCAGGTGCTCGGAAAAGTGACGTAGGTACCCCCATTTTCGGACGTCTCGTGCCGAGAGGCCCACGAGGACGTACAACCATTCTGGCGGTGGTAACATGGTTTTCCCCGGGGTTCAGGGATCAAGCATGTCAACGGAGTTCTTAAAGAAGAAGCCTGCCACTTTGTAATGGTGATATATTTTAAGCAAATCCAAAATGATATATATAATGAAATATAATGGATAGACACCACCCAGAGGATGCCATATTTTGATCATGACAATAGTAACTTGGTTTCCGTAGGGTCGGCCCTGTGTGAGACTTGTCCTCCGCAAGCCGATCCCACCGAAACCAGGTTACTATCGTCATTATCAACAAGATATGGCAACCTCTGGGTGGTGTCTTTTCATTTTAAAATATTTCCCTGCCTTGTGGCAAAAATATTTCCTGGAAAATCAAGAGCGCCATCGCCTACCAAGTGTACACATAAAACTATTTTCTCTAGGCGTTTTGATAGGAGTGAACCCGAGGAAGAAACGTGGAGCTCAAAACAGCAACCGCTTAAATAGGAGTGAACCCAAAGAAGAAACGCGGAGCTCAAAACCGCAAGCGTTTAATAGGAGTGAACCCGAGGAAGAAACGTGGAAGTCAAAACAGCAACCATTTTAATAGGAGTGAACCCGAGGAACAAACGTGGAAGTCAAAACAGCAACCGTTTTAATAGGAGTGGACCCGAGGAAGAAACGCGGAGCTCAAAATAGCAGCCGTTTTAATAGGAGTGAGCCCGAGGAACAAACGTGGAGCTCAAAACAGCAACCGTTTTAATAGGAGTGAACCCGAGGAACAAGCGTGGAGCTCAAAACAGCAACCGTTTTAATAGGAGTGAACCCGAGGAAGAAACGTGGAGCTCAAAACAGCAACCGCTTAAATAGCAGTGAACCCCAAGAAGAAACGCGGAGCTCAAAACAGCAAGCGTTTAATAGGAGCGAACCCGAGGAAGAACCTAGCAAGTTTCCGCTACGTGCCCGTTGGGGATTGCTTTGGGAATTTTAGGGGTCTTAAAGGATGTTGAGGGAACCTAGATAAATCCAGCCATTCTGGTAAAGGGCACTTTATCTCCATCAGGGGTCACTCGTCGACGTTCGACCAATCTGCCTCGTTGATCGGGGACGGACCACTCGAGCAGGATCCGCACGGACCATTGTGTCAAAAGGAAAGTTTCAAGACGTTGGGTCCTGCCAGATTGTCACCAAAATGCCACTGAATGACGTTGGGCACAAGCATATTGTCAAGGTTTTACGCTTTTGACGTTGTGTTCGCCAAATTGTCATTACAGGATGGTGGCGCGTGACCCCAGATAGCACTGGTAACCATGGCTGATGGACAATACTGGTTGCAGGAATGGGTTGCAGAAACACTTCGCGTCATCATGGTAATCTGCTGGTTGGTTGCTATTGGACGTTGTCAGTCTACCTTGCTGAAGGGACTATCATGCACCGGAAATTCCAGCGTCAACGAACCGGTGATGGTCAGAGCTTTTGGCGTAGGTGTCCGAAGGTAGGTGGTTGCAAGCAGATGTAGGTATCTATATATTTGATCAACTCATTGACCAACACTGTCTATTGTTTGTGGTTATTATGATAGTCGATATCAGAAGGCGTGGCATTGTGTGGGTTGTCCGTCACCCAAAATCTACAGCAGTGATCATAAGTGACTACCCCTATCGTCGACCATGAACCAGCGATTATGAAGCCCGTTGTCAGCTATTCTCAACGCCAATATCAAGCAGCAATTGTCAAACCCATCATCAACCTACGATTTTTATCACCCTATGGCTATGGATCGGCGCCAGGTGCCATGTGCATCTTGGACGGCGCGCATCGCCTCAAGGGTGATGCACTCTGCGCCTTGGCTCCCTTGCTGCAGGAGCCAAAGGGGATGGCGTTCCCATAGCTGCGTAAAAGGTAGATGATGATAGATGTACATGAGATGAATCTTAGTCATTATTGTGTTTTTACACACACATGTGTGTGTGTGTGTTTGTGTGCGTTTTGTTTTGCATAAAGACAGGTTGATATAGTTCCATACACATTATATATTTTCTAGATTCACTTGTAGTAGAAATAAGTTTCTATGTACAAACATAGGCGGCATAGCAAGCAAGGGCCATACAAAACTGGTGCAGACAAGATGCCCTGGTCAGCTGCTTGGCGGAACCTGCCTGTCGCCGTGTGAATTGAACTGCGGGATGTATTTCTTTGTAGGAAACCTATGGGTTTACCCCTGTGAAGTTACTTCTAAACCAACTTACAGACGGTTGGAAACCCATGGCAGCTCGGATAGAATCAGAATCTGGCATCGTTTCCAAGTATTTGCCAAAGATCGATGAGTAAGATGGGTGTTTCAGAAAGGTGAACATGATTGGGGACCATGGGAGGGCAACAAAACATGGGGTAGGTTGGCGCATGAGCAACTGTGCCGGTAGACATGTGGAGGGGGGTGTGAATTGAATGGAACCAGTCACGGCAAATAAGTACAAGATGATCAATATGGACTGGAGCTGGTCAAGTTGGATGACCACACAGTTGGGATGATTGATGAAAAGTGGTTTGTTGTGAACAAACATGGGAGATCCATTTTGCCAAACATGAAGAAGTCACCATCAATGTCACGGTATTTCACTGTGAAATATGCCTGGTTTACACGCAAAGATTTGCCATTGGATCACATATCCAGGGCGCCACAGTTGCCCCTGGCGCCTTGCTATCCATCAACAGCGCTAGGGCAGTGCGCCCAACCCACCGTGGCTAATCGCTCGCCAGCGTTGCAGGCACAAAGCAGTAGAACCAATCACCAAATCAGTCCCCCAAAAATCGCTGGTTGTGACTACTGTAATGTTTTGATTTGTTGATCAACCTGGTTATGATTGATCGATATTGTAATTCCTGGTGTTGTGTGGGGGGGAAGAGAGGGAAAATCATTGATTGTTGATTGTTCTTGCTTAAAACATGCCCCTTAGAATTAACCACAGTTGACTCCGTTTTGGACCAGTCCTAAGCATCATCTGCCACGATCAACCACTGGTTTTTGGAAGCTCATTGAAGTCCAAGGAGCCGCCACCACTTCTCAGCCGTTCTCACGCGCCGCAGGATCGCCAAGCTTGCCTGTCTGTGGCAGGCGATTCCAGAGGAAGCTGCGCGTGGGACCTGGGGGTACTCAGCAGTGGTAAGCGCACCAGTCATGACTCACCGAATGATTTGAGGAGTATCAACCAGGAAAGCAACTCCAAAAGCAATAATGAAAGTTTTGAAGTATGTTCATAGACTATGTACGCAGCCATGTTGGGATTGTTTCTTCCCAACCGTTAACCAACCATGAACCTTAACCATTAACCACTCATTTGACAAGGCCGTTTCTCCAATTCCCGTGAACCAGACATCGTATGGCCGCCAGGAGCTGGCTGGGAATTGCTGCTTCGCAGCGATCGATTTCGCTTGGGGGAGAGTGCCACGATGGCACCAGGGGTGGGCCAGGGCCTGGTTGACCATGGTGAAGGGTGGGCCGTGTTGATCGTGGGTCATGGTCCAGCTTTAAGTTGATGATGAATGATGGCTAGATGTGTTTTTCGTGATCAATGGCCCATTTGGGTTGATTATGGTTATTTGCAGCAAGGAATGGTTATTATGTTATTTTTGGTTGATTATGGTTATTTGGGTTGATTGTGGTAATCATGATCGTTTTGGCAAGGAATGCCATCAATATTGGGACGATCCGCTTCGGTATATCCAAAACGGGTGTTCTCGAGTGTGGTTAATTTGCAGCTTGAGCAGGATCACGTGATCTCGAGTGGTTGGTGGGCCCCCCGATTTTGTGGACGAATCCATCAAAGGAATTATGCCGATTGAATTACTAGAAAATCTTCTTCTAGGGTTGTATAAGCCGATATTGTGGTTGTGCGTTTTTTTCAAAATGAGATTAGATGTTTTGGGTGTCATGACCCATGATAGAGATCCTTGCCATTCTGATTCGAAGTTTTCCTCAAGGTTTGTGGCACGGCTCAATGGAGGTTCACTTTTAGCGAATGCCAATGGATTGAATGCCAATGAATTACATTACTAGGTGAGTTACAACTTGGTTGAAGCCATTTCACTACAGTTATCTCAACCATAAGTGGCAGCTACCCTACGTTGCAAACCAACTTGGCTAACTTGGGGGTCCCACCTTGTAGTATTTTTGAGATTAAGGGTACACTTGCCTGATAAACTTGAAAGTGAAACGGAACACCGAGCCGAGGGTACCGTGCCAAGTTCAGTGATGCGAACAGCGGTGTGGCTGCGATGTATGGATAAAAAGTGGCACAGATTATTGGTAACACAGCAGGGACCCCAAGCCTGGTACTGTATTACATGAACCCACCGTTTCACTGGTTGTCATTGTCCAACTGGTGGTAGTTTTTCAAATCGTGCCTCCCAAGTCAGATAAGAAAGACTAGAGCCAGGCCCCTGTATGAATTGCAGCATATATAAATTTCAATTATCATCGAATAGGTAAACCCCCGTGATCTGATGTGGTTGGCGTCAAGTATGGTTTGGCAAGATGGCTGGGGGTCAGAACCCTGTACCCCTGGTTCCCCATCATTAACCATTGTTTTCCCTTTCATGGTTGGTTGTTATTCCTAGAAAATTGGTTGATGAATATTGACCCATAGCCATATGTCCTGTCAATGGTTGTTGGTCACTCGGTACAGCATGACTTTGGAGTTGACGATCTGGGGGAGGTTCTTGGAGGGTGACCATTGTAAGCCTAGTAGCCAGTTTCAACCAGTACTGGCCAGCATTATCAAAGCCATCAACCATCATAAACCAGGTTTTGCGCGCCATGAAAGGATCATGAAAGCTACCTATGAACCATCATGACTGTCACTGAACTAGCATCAATCGTCAACCGTCAATAAACCATTTTTACCACATTACTAAGCCGTCACCCATCATGAATCATTGATCAATAAACCATCACCCATCATCAATCATGAATCACCAAAAAACCATCAATGAACCATCACCATCATCAATCATTAATCTATGGCCGACAACCCATCACCCAGGTTTCGACGCTGCAGCTGGCTGCCTCGCAAACCGACAGCAACCGTGGAAACGGTGGTCCCCGTGTTGCCGGGTCATTCACGAAAACGGCATGAACGGGTTGGTCTATGGTTCTGGAAATGATACCGTGATGGTTATCACGCTGGTTGTGATTACAATATATTTGGAAGTCCCCTGACGGAAACCATTGAGCAATGTAGTCACCAGCTGTGAACACATGGAGGTGATCTTCCAGCCACGTATTATCACTATTGATTGACTGGGACGACCTCTCGGTTTACTCTTCACCGCTTGGTATTGGATCACTATTGGTTGAACCATTGAAATCAACTGGCATGTAGACTAAGGGATGAAAACCCACTGAAAACCGGTGGAGTCCCTGTTAATCATGGCTATTACTAGATGCTTAGCACCGCCTTGTCTGGACAAAGCCATGAAAAGTCAACTGGTTGGACAAACCACACCATTTACGGAGAAAGCTATATTGGGATCCGGGATAAATGATTCACCAGTTGGTTTAACGTTGATCCATTCAGACCGTTGGCAGCGCTTGGTCTTATCATTTTTCACTGCTGATCCACCTAGTGACCAGGAGGCTTCACCGTCCCATCAAGTGGTTCCTGGTTGCTTCTTCTGCTAATTACGTGCTATCATTAGTTGATGATACTTAATAGTGGTTAATAGTTGTTGGATGACTATTAATGGTGATCAGGATTCATCCGATTCATCAAGCATAGCTCGACTAACCATGATTTTCCGTTGTGACGTGTTGCTGCAAAATTCTAGCTGTTCGAGTGGATGCGAGTGTTGCCTCAAGCATTTTATTCCGACGGACGGTTGATGATGGTTTTAGCTGCGGCTATTCTGTGTACCGCTCAGTACTCGGGGGGGTTCAAGCAATTGTCTATCAGCTACAAAATGCCAGTATTTCTCAGCTTGATGTCTATCAAGTGCTTGTTGTTTGACACTTGTTACAAGGTCATAATACATGGATCTCCTTTGAGATGTATCACTGGCATGTTTAGTGATCGCATCTTGCGGGCCCAGTGCCTGTCACCAGGTAGCTGCTATTCATCCCAGCTTCAAGGCGGGGGCCCACAAGGGGTACCCCAAGTCAGGATATCGATCTTAGATGAGAGTATAGTTTCTGGGGATTCTTTTCGGGGAAGATATGATTCTTATTGATGATGGTATACAGAGTTTCTGGAAAGATTCTTTTCTGAGACACATGATGGTTAATCATTTGCTCATAATGGTTCATGGCAACTGATTGTGGTGCATTATGAATGGCAGCTCAGGATGATTGATAACCCGTAGTAACATGTAGTAACGGTAGTGCTTGGCGGTGGTCGGGCCGTCCAGGAACTACGGACAACACAGGAAGGGTGTGCGGGACGGAAGCCACTTGGGTTAGCCGCAGAATGGTGTGCCACCCAGTTGTTGGAGAGTTAATGCCATTCAAATTCCTCCCCTTGACCAAGCCACCCATGCGGAAATGTGTCCATTATTACACAATCATATTGAATACATCATCAACAAACAAAAATCTGAATCATTGTCAATCATGATTGCCCACGGTCAGTCATGATTAACCTCACAAACTTCCCACCTCATCAAATGGTGACCGGCCCCATGGAACAGAAAACACTCGAAAGGATCAAGACGGCAAATCCAACATGGGATCAACACGTGACTGTGGCCATTGCTATGGAACTTCAGGTTCAAAACCTTCTCGTGGAAGAAATCTGCAACGGATAAGGTAGTTTCTGATTCTTCTGGAAAAATTGCATCCCTATCAAGGTATAATTTCACTATGTTGGACTATATTACGCTATACTTAACTTCGTCCCCAGGTTCACAAGATACACTTTGCAATTCAAATTGTATACCCAGCATTAAGATATACTATGCATTTACATCTATAGTAATGTTGGTTTCTGATTAGTGTAACCCCCCCTTAAGTAATGAAAATAGATGAAACCGACAGGTAGATACGATCATCAGAAACCAACATTAAGTCTAGTTCTCCGAAAAGGCGTGGCAACATCTTCCAACCAACGGCCCGACGGCACTCGAGCGAGCGCTCTCGGCAGGTCCTGGCCTTGGCTGAGCCGCCCACGGCCCAAAGCACCTGGCTAACCGAAGAGGTCTCCGCATGCTTCGCCACGCACAGCCGCTCGGCCGGCCCAACGGGTTTAGCTGGGGCCCTGGGCACCCCTCCAAAGCTTATGAAATCTGTTGGAAAAATCCGGAAAACATATTTTTGGGGGGAGGTCGTCTGAAAATCATCAGGAAAATTTCAGAACAATCCGGAAAAATGAGACACTTTGGGGGGTACCACTTCAGGAAACACCGCCTGGCCCTCATGTTTCATTAGAACATATTAGAACGAAGTCCAAAACGCGGACCAATAGGTCAATGGCAAATTCAGTGTTGCAAGACCGCTATTTCTGCGGGCAATCCGCTACTGAGGTCCTGTGCTGGCCATGCCAATTTGTTCAAGCTTTCCAGAGACCACACCTTTCTAGGCGTTACTTGTGGATAGCACCAGCTAAAGTATGATATCATGGAACAATCTTTACCCAGTGTAAACACCAACGAACAGCAATGATTAGGGAATGTATATCAAACAGCTACATCAACTATGGTTTTCGTGATGGTTGATCTTCAGCGACCCCATCACATGCCTCACCCTAGTGGAGCCAAGCTGTTCACAGTTCGTACCTCGTTGGCATCGGCAGAAACAACGGCAGAGCAGCGGATTCAACGGCATGAAGACCACGAAACGGAGACACTCCACCCAGCTGCGACCTGGACTGGGATCAATCCAGAACGGCATCAGTGCAACGTTCCTATTGTTGGTGGATGATTCAATGTGCGGAGTTTCGATGATGGCCCGTGGTTCTGCAAATGGTTGCCAATATTTTTTGCTTGATGTTTGTCAATGGTTCTCCGTGCTGATGATTGTGCGTTGCTAACGCTTGTTGATACCATGTAGTGGCCAAGGCAAGTTAAGGATTCACCAAGTTTTTGTGAATGAATTGTTCTAGCCTATGAACGATGATTATCGATCCATATCGATCCTTCCTATACATGTTTGATCCTGGAAATAGATTCTGTAAATGAATATGCATGAATCTTTTTGATACATACATACGAATATATATATATATATACAAACATGCTTTATGTACTTAGACAATATACATGTATGTAACATATACATGTTTGTGTTGATAATTATCATCAACCTGGATCAACCATTACTACAAGAAACCTCAAATCCTGGTTCCTGAGCAGAGGTCATCCGTGCCCTCCTTGAGGTTACCCAGAGCAGACGCCACAGAACTTGGCTCTTCGGCACTGTGCTGCGGCCGTGTGGTGGTCATGGTAGGGATCAATGCTGTTTGGAGCCCCTTTCTATGTCAGTGATTGACCAATATGTGCATCAAGTTGTTGCGTCGGACTGCAACCGATATGATATGTTTGACCAACTTGGAGCAATCGATTCAATCAACTGATGAGTGGCCATGAATGACAATGAACGCCAAATACGGCATGTTTCAAGGCCGAATGAATGCAAATGGTCAATGATGCACCGAGGGTGCTCTGCTCGCAGGCCATGACAATCATAGCAAGACGTGCTGCAACCTCTGGTCATCGGGTAGGGGTTCAATTAACTGCAGTGGCTGATCCAAGTAGATTTGACCAAGCTCCTTCCTGACAGGACATCTCCTAGCATGTTTTGCAGCATTCCTTGGGTTTCACTGTGTGGAAATGATGATTTCGGTTATGTTTGAGGGGTTCTACATGGTGTTATGGCTTGTCCACTAATGATTGTCAATCAGGAAGGGGTCCATTTATGGTTGGCTTCCCCCATCACTCATGGTGAATTCGGGCCTGGGGGTACCCCCATTGATGGATTAACCAATATGGTCCAGGCTCAGCTGTGGGGGGTTGCCCAGAGGTGTCATGACCACTCCGGGGGTACCACTGAGCTCACATGGTCAATCACCAACCAGCAGACTGGAGCCAAGATACCAGAAATTGTTGTGCTCACTTTACCATCTAATTAATGGTTACTGGCATGATGATCAATTCACCAATAGTGATCAAGCGGTAGTGATGATTGATGTTGGTGAATCAACCAGTACTTAGTAGCTTCATTGTCACTGACCAATGGTCCCTGACCATCCGTGGACCTTCGCAACGATTGTCGAACAGTGTTACCCAGCTCGAAATCGGGAAGCCAACAAAATGCTTGGTTGCTAATAAAAGCGCTTAATATCGGATTGTAGCTGGGGGTCTCCCTATGACTTGAGAACCCCCCATACATAGTTGTTATATGTTGTCATATATCCACTATCATTGTTGCTCATTCTTCCTGACTATCAACCATTAACCACCTACTTTGAGAACCCCCTCATATCATCCTTGTCATCCTCAAACATCCTCAAGCATCCTGGTCATCCTGGTCATCCTCCCCGTTGCTTGTCAGGTGGAGCTCCTTTCCAGCCTGGTCCCTTCGCTGCCTTCCGCCTCGGCCCAAACCTTCGTGGATGCGCTGACAGCGGGCGGCAGTCCCGAAGCCAAAGAGGAGCGCGCCGCGCCTTCCCGGGGCCACCCAGGGAAATGGTGGCGAAGAGTTGACATCTACTAGTGGAGTAAGCATTTTCACCAGTGGAGTTAATTGAACGTTGATTGAGTTCATATGAGTTTATTGACCATGAATTGACCCTTGATTTTCGATGATTTTTAAGTGATTAAGCATTAACTAGTGACTAGTAATTGGTCAGCGTTATTTTTTGTTTCGTTAGTTGATCGTTGATGAACAACTGATTAAGCATGAACTAAGATTAGCCATCATAATCAATTAATCGTTGATTGAAAGTTGATGGACAACTGTTTAAGCATGAACCATCAATGTTTGCCACATTGAGACGAGACTATTGATCGACCATGAAATCACCATCAATTTACCATTGTAAATTACCTTGTATGTTCCATGATTCAGGAGTGTTCGACTAGTAATTGTTGTTCATGATGATGGTCGACTTGGGTCCAACAGGATTCACCCGCCGACGAAAAAATCTGTGGGTCAGTGGCAAAGCTCCCAACATCGACGGTCACCACCTTCCAGGTGGTCAACCCCGAAAGAGATGGTGAAGTAAGACCAAGGTTGTTGCTGGCTAAGCTCAACAAATGAGCCCTTAGTATCCCTTAGTGTTGATATCTGGCTAACGACCTTTACCCCAACTGATTAGTTAGCCGATGTTAGCCTCTTATTTTTCATAAGCCCAACTATTAGCGGGTTGTTGTTGGCTGATCACCATGGCTATGGTTCATAAGCCAAGCTCTGGTGGCATCAGCAGCGGGGCTAGGAGCGCTTGTCGGTGCCCTTGCGCGTGCTGTTGCGCGTGGCGAAAGCTGCGGCGGCCGAGAAGGGGGATGAGGTGCCCATGTCCAGATCACCGGGTAGATGGTACCACCATACCTTCCCCCTGGTCAATACATGGGGTAGTTGACCATAAATGGGTCATAAACAGATTAAGCTACTAACTAGTTCATAACATGGCTTGTAATAGTAGCTAATTTGTAGCTTACCTGACGGTAAGTGAGCTGATTAGTTCATGGCCAATATTGGTGGACACTTTGCAGACTGGAAACAAGACAAGGAAATATACTAACCAGATAGGGTAAGGCGATATCATTGTAATAGAAGTACTCCCTGACCCATCCCAAGCTATGATTGTTTTCAAATACGAAAGCATCTCCACAAAAGACACACACCGTCGATCTGCAATACAGAAAAATCCAGCTTGACATAGTGCGGCGATCAGCACTTGTCATGTCCACAGATTACTTGGAGATGGTGCAGTGATAGATGATCAGGATGTATATCGTTAGATAAATCTTTCGTTTCCAGGGTGCCAAGACTCGCATCTAAGGAACCCCCCAACCATCCCAAAATGTTGAAACCAGCGAACTTAAGGTCCAAGGATTCATGGACACAGACGGTTTTTCAGCCAGACTTGTACCCGATTGATGCATTTGCAATGTGAGCAGTGGCAGTGTTGACGATGAGTGCTCGGGTGGTTGCAAGCAGAGTATCAGACCATGGATCACCCATGAATGGTTTCCCTATAGTTTCACGGGTGCCCTGCCACCCTGAGCTGCATCACCAATGGTTTCCCTAGCATTTCACGGGTGGATCCCTGAACCCCGCCACAACAGTGCCCTGCAGGTGGAGTTGCTGAATGGCTTGTTGCAACAGCAGCTGTTCCCCTTCATGCCCAAAGGCCCAAAGTGCGCTGGAAGTGATCCACTTGGAATGCGGGTATCCACTATGGATCGATGAAGATAAGACTGTGTTTTGCTTTATTGATAATGGCCGGCATTGCAAGTTATTGAAAGTATCATTTAAAGTTTGAATATCTTTAAAAAAAATGTAATATTGTTTTGGTTGGTGGTTTGATTGGCATTTTGCTTATTTTCACTGTCAACAAATGGTTGGTTGACTTGCGCATATTTTTCGTAGGGGTGGTTCAACCACCAACCAGTCTATGTTTGTTGATGATAGTTGACTTAACCAACCTTCCCTCCACCTCAGGGGTCACACCACAGAGCTACCATAATCCCCCATGACGTGGTCGCTGGTTGTACGACCGGCTCACCAGCTTCGGGTGGACTCGCTGGTAGTGCAACTTCTTGGGATATGACCGGTCCATACCCATTGCGAACCGATGTGGTCATTTGAAAAATGTGGTTCACACACCAATCTCTACAAGTAGATACAGGCACATATATTCACACATAAATCTAGTTTGCATGAAAAATGTGTGAAATGCGTAACCACTTGTTCACCTCTGTCGTTTCAATCACCGACATCTCTGGATCCTTCGTCTTTCACATGGGATCGCGATTGTGCCTACCCCAGGAACCTTTATTAGATCAACACTATTTATGATAGTATATAGAAACTATTTATAGATCCTTATTATAGTGATCCTTATTATTATCTGTTATTGTACCTACCTTTATTTAGATCAACACCCGCATGTCGGTGCCCAGTTCCGTGCCCAGGCGAACGTAGCAAGTTGCTGTCGCAGCTGTCCATGCACTTCGCCCCGGCCACGGTGAACCTCGCAGCGGAAAAAGCGCTGCACCGGGCAACCAGGCGCCACGGTGCGAAGCAGCCGGTTGGTGTGACATAGATGGGTACATCTACAGGTACTTGTGTACAGATGTGGTATAGATGGTTAATGATGGTTATATACATGTGAATTGGTTCATTTTTGAATGAATTCACAAAGATTCTACATATTTGTGTGTGACATAGAATATGATCTGCATTTTTGTTGATGTTATGCAATAGATGATCTACATATATACAGATATGATTGTACAATCTACGGTATAGCAACACATTACATTTGCAAGTACATACACATATCCCTTGCCATTCACTTATTCATAGTCATACCCTTTTACTTGTGCTTTCATGTGTGTGTACACAATTATGGACGAATGCACAAGTACGTGGCCATAAACAAATCGCATCAGGTTAACCAACGAAGTGGTTGGCCTTGAGACAGACCACCTGTACCGATCAGTTTTGGGGAACTGAATGTTTGGACATGCCTACATACAGATACACATGGGTATAGGTGCATCTATGGCAACAACGCCGAGAAAGATGAGCTGTTTGGTGTGGAGTCATTCTATGTAACCATTCAGACACCCTGGGGAACGATTACAGTACTTCATTCTTTGATTGAGCAACTGTTCCATGGTATTTTGCCACCTATCTGATAGATTGAAAATGATGATAGGTATAACCGGTAGAACTGATCAATGATATACTGACCAACTTGATGAGCCATGAAAGATCTGATGTTCAAGGATAGTCTGTGAACTGAAATGTTCAATGAGCCAACTACTGCCAACAAGAATTCCAATGGGGTACGTTGGATGGTTTGATGCCTCTCAGCTCTGCTTCACTGTCAGACAGAGCTTGGACGCAGCTCTAAGTCATGGAAGATCCATCCCTTTATCCACCACCCCTTTTTTTACCATCAACAGCTGTTGATGTATCTGCAAATCTGCATAAATATGAGGGGTTCTTAAGAGCCGGATTTCCCATGAAGTAGGACAAGGTCACGTATCATAGCCGTGATGCTGAAGGTCTTGCGATCATGTTGAGAAGGGACGAGCAGTTGAAGTTGCTCAGCGCTGTGCAACTTGAGTCACCTCAGAGCAGGAATCTCAGCATCAACAACGTACCTACATCTCTGGCCGCTAGGGCTGGCAATAGAAATGATCGTCGGCTAGCCATGGTTGGCCCAGAAACGATCTACTGCCTATGTAGGTCAAAATGATCATCCTCCGATTGCCGCCCACATGCAGTCTAGCGCAACCGGCTGCAAAACCAAGCATTTGATGATCTGCATATTGAGACGGCCCAGTTTCGATTGCTATGATTGATTTTTGGAAGTAACAAGCACAGTAAGCAGCCTTCAATCATCATTGTCATCACTTCAACATCAATTATATAGCCATTTTTCAGCCATCAATCTGCAATCATCATCATCATCATCATCATCATCATCATCATCATCATCATCATCCTCATCATCATCATCATCATCATCATCATCATCAACGTCATCATTCTATCATCGTTTTAACATCCTTTGACCATCAGTGCACCATCCGGTTCTGGGTGTTGCTGGTCTGTTCAAAATGTGCATTGGCCAGGACAGCTGACGCAAAGCGAGGCTCAACGCAGCTACCAATGGTGGATCTGCGGTGAAATGATGGCTAGATGGTGATGAAACGAGAATGGTGGCTGGTAGATGATGGTTAAATGAAACTTGATTCATGGTTCAGTCATAATTGATTAAATAGATTTAAATAGATAGGGGTTGACATTGTCCCTACGTTTTGGGGTACGTCATGGGTCCTACAGAATGCTGATTTGGGGGTGATTTTGTAGAAGCAAATAGGGGTATGCCCCCCCAAATGGTAGCAGGTACCCGGTGTTTTGTAGGAAACTGGTGTTTTGGAGACATCCAGGATCAATTTGTAGGAGATTTGGAGTGTTGTTTGGAGGCTCCGGTTTCTTGAGTTCTTCAATTTGTAGGACCAAGATGGCTGGCTCCGAGGCAAGTTGTAGAAAGCACAAATCTGATAAATCTAGGGATTGTAGGTTTGCATGTTTTGTAGAAACAATTTTTTGAGGCGATGATCCCCAGGGATCCCCCGAAGTGCCCAGGGTTACCGGTCAAAACAACATCATCGTGCCAATTTCTCCTACATAATGGTAGGTGCCGACATCCTGACAAATGGATTTGGGGTTGATTTTTGTAGATGAAAATTGGTGTTGAAACCTGCTGTTTGTAATCCAGAAATCATGCTGCATCTACCCAGGCTGAACCCCGCATTTTGTGGAGCTGCATTGTTCGATGAACTTGCATACCTGTACTTTTGCAGACTGCGTTTTTGGCATGCTCAGATAGTATGAAAGTTGCAAACCTAGGGACAAGATTTGGACATTTATGTTCCATTTTGTAGTGAAACTCTTCAAGCGACAATCTCGGAAAACACTCTTGCAGTGGAGAGTCATTCTTGGCATTATAGCAAAGTGTTGCTACAAATTGATCATGCAGGCCCAACAAAACAGTCTAGGAATCTAGGCCAAGCAATTCTAGTGTGCCTAAGGTCTGCCCACCCAGGAAATGCACGCTACAAAATGATGAGGCCACCTTACGTCACTACAAAATGCATTTCGTACCCAACTATTGCATGAAACTTTCCCAGCCAAACATGGTAAAATATGAGTGTCAATTAGCGTCATTTAGTGCCAGTTTGTGCAATATCTAGTGGCAAGTGGTCGACATTAGATCTAAAATGAAGCGTTTCCATCCAGGAGATTCATTGCGGCGATGGGCTGATACCATGTTTTTCCCCCCCGGGGGGTACCCAGAAATTCTACACATTGATCAGGAATATGGGCTTATCTAGGAGTATTGAAACTCAAGGATCCTACAATTTGATTTGGTGATCAACTAGGGAACATTTTGGATTCTGAAAGATCAATTTGTAGCAGGTCTGTGTTCTTTCAATTTCCAGGGACTCGAGTGGCACCTGGCATATCTCAGACCTAGTGACCCCCTCCTTTTGTAGCATTTCGACGCCCAAAAAATTCAATTTGTAGCAAACCATGTTTCAAACAGGGGTTGTGGCTAAACTACAAAACAGGGGGGCACAACCAACCCCCCCTAATGGCAACCCCTATTTAAATAGTGGTTAACTGCTGGTTTATTGACAGTAAATGATTTTGATAGATGGCTGATTAGTCGATGGATGGTTAATTAGCGATTAATAAATGGTTAGTATGTGGCTTGATTGTTTGCTTTTTAGGGGACAATACAATTGGGGAAAAAGCGTCCTGAAGCAAGTAGGATCCGATCCTCTGCCAATGCAATGATCATGGTGCCTGTGTTGGTAGTTTGGGGTGTTCCCTTTTTTACACCTTGAGATATGCTGTTTCTCAAAATGAAGGACCCCCCCAGTTATCATCTGATATTCAGCACTTAGGTTAATAAACCAACCATTTTTAGGTGTCCCCTGTTTTGAGAAACCATCAGATTGGCTATGACTTCGGTCTTTTAATGATGGTCCTTTGTAGGATGACCCATTCTGGGATTACCGCAACCAACCATTCTAAACGAATGGCATCATTTTGTGTTGCCGATGTTCAATGTGGTTCCGATTCAAACTGATTCACTTTGGCTTTATGGTTACCATCAACGATATTGTGTAAATAAAAAAAGATGCTAAGGTTCACCATCAGGGAGGAAAATCATGATGGCTAACAATGGTTTGTCATATCATAAGATCACCTTAGCTTCGTCGGTACCACGGGTACCACTCCCAAGTGATCATAGCTGGAGGTCCGTGCCATAGCTCACCCTGTTGCGCAGGTGGTGAACCCCCAGCGCCTGCGGGGTTCATTCGCTTTGGAGACCACCTGGCACCCATCGGCACGCCGAAGAACCCAGAGCTGGTGCCAACGGCGGGTAACGCGGTGACAACCTCGAGATGGTTTCTTCTGAGAGGGGTGCAGCTATATGAATGTTGATTGTTGATGGTGGTGGTGATGGTGGTGTGACAGAAAAGTCACCAACAGGTTCAAAACATTTCAAGACGATGATGAGTTGTTGTTAGTTCTCGTGGCATGCCTAAGGTCTATCCCGAACTCTACTTTTGAGCGCTCCCAATTTGTGGCTACTTATATATTAGGAGAGTGAGAGAGAGAGAGAGGTGCAAGTCTCAACTCTCCACTTATGACATTGCCCCAGCAGTACCACTGGATCCAACTGGTGCTGCTGGTGCCAGGTGCCATCGGTGGATTTCGTGGGCATTGATCGCCACATGGATTTGTTGGAGGAGATTTCCAAGGCAGGAGCTTTTTGCACAGTGGCCTTTGGTGCTTGGTATGGGATGGGGTTAGCTTCTAAGCAAAGTGGTTTGATGGAGGTGAGACTACCGGATGATCACATTCACCGAACCAAAAAACAATTGATGAGAAAGGTAATTCCTGGGAAATTCTCCATGATTCGCTGAATATTGGCATTTATTCAACTCTTATGCGTTGGTATGTTTTCCATATTTTAATGAAAACCTATCAACCACCTGGCAACCACCTGGCAACCATCTGGTTGATTCATGGTTCAACCAGCTATCAACCAGTTACCGACCCAAGCATTCATCAGCCGACCAGGTCGTCTTCCAAAGACGAGATCCTGGGCGAAAGTGCGTCCGGCGACGGTGCGATTTGTGCAGTCACAAATGCTTCGTGGTTGTTTGAGAACTTGAATGGACCAGTCATATACCAACTATGCATGCATATTTTTTGGGTGTTTGTAAAAGGATGCATAAAGTCAATTGCTGAATTCTGTGTATATGTGTGTGTATACAAATATATTTCCATGCATCTAGTTTGCACGTGTGGTTATTTTTTTCACATAGGTGCGTCGCTGCATGTTCTCACCTTGTACATGTTTCTTTCGTGGGCACAGATTTCTTCTATCGGAGACTGATGTGCATGTTATGCGGATGCTTACAAGGGCTGTTCTCGGTTCAGCATTTGGTAAGCTCTGCCACTAAGGAGCGCTACTTGTTGTTATTGGGTCCTCAAGGTGTAGGGCGCCTCGACTGCAATGGCAAGTCCAACTTGGGCCGAAGACGTCTCAGGAGGAGTGGGTGGATGTTGCCCCAACTTGAAGGAGAATCCTGTGGACTGTCCAGCATGGCATCTTACTTGTTGCTGCGCGGATCGGATAGGGAGTTCGTAGCGAGTTCGTAGCCAGTTTCGGTGCAACCAAACAGAAACTCATCGCTGATCAGGGGCAGATCCACATGAGGCAGATGGCTTCTGGGGCAAAAGTTACACCCGACTGTGAAGCAAAAGCACCTGCTTTTCAGGTCCAAGAGTTTAAGCCTGATTGGTTTCGGCGGCAGATGTGGTTTTCTATCCCTCGGATGATGCTTACCCATGGTTCACAGTATGTTGTGTTGGAAGGTGCTTCACCCACCAGAACAGAACAATCAAGCAGTTGGGAAAAGGGGTAAAGCACCAGCCATTCCGATTCCAAGGAAGAATCGAGTCGTGGACTATTTCCTCCAGTCTGTGCCTTTTCGAAGATTTGCCCTGAGCTTGGGTGGTGGGTATTATTTGGCTGTGGGTCCAAAACCTTGTACCCCTGGTTCCCCCGCCATTGGTTCTTGCTGGATATTATCCCTACAAAATGGATCAAAATGGATGGTTAATATTGACCATAGCCATTTGGCATCCCAAGTGACTGATGGGAAGGTGGATGTTGACCTCAAAGTCGTGTTTTCCCTTCAACCATCGTGGTGCTTCACTATCTTCTCCCAGTGATCACAACATCTCGGGGGAATCCGAGGTGCGTATGGAGCGTGAATACATGCAGTTGCACCGCGACACCACGGTGTCGCAGCTCACTGTTGCCTGGCGGTAAAACGAAAAGGATGTCATGCCTAAGGTACTCGAAAGGTTTTCCTTGCAAACCTGGATTAGCAACGCCTAAGCCAGATGGGACCTTTCCAAGCATGTTGGTGGTTTCTCATGCCTAAGGTATGTCATAAGTTGCATAACTAGTTCGAATATGTTCGAATGGTTGATGGTTGTTCATGATAATTAGGATTGGTCGTTGGGGGTTTGTAGTGTCGAAAGTGGTTAATGATATGGCTAGTAGTGGGGCAGGAGAGCTATCAGCTTAAATTCCTGCGAATGGCCATTGCTTTATGAGTTTCTCACTCAACAGGTCCTAGCTTTTGAAATAGAAAACACTAAACCTTAAAAGCTGAAAACCCTAAACCTAAAGAATCCTAGAATCCAAAAACCAGCGAAATCTTAAACTACAAATGACTGCCTATAGGCAGTGTTTTTGCAAGTCTCATATTGGGTTGTTTGGGCAAATGTGGATGTTGAGGGCGAACTTGTTTGAAAAAATTGAGGTGCTTCAGTCTGCGGGCGCCTGTTGATGTAATCAACAGGGGGTCTCTAACATAAAGATGAAGCCACCGAGTACGAGATTTAATCAATAGTGAGCAAAATGAAGATCTACAGAGATATACCAGCAGGGTAATGTAAGCAACCAGTGATAAAGAGAGAGAGAGAGAGTGATAGAGATAGAGGTAGAAATAGACAGATAGATAGATAGATAAATAGATAGATAAATAGATAAGTAGATACTTAGATAAATAGATAGATAGGTAGATAGGTAGATAAGTAGATAGTCCTGATTCCATACTAACTGTCCAAAGATGTCTTGGCTTCGATTTTTTCGGTAAACGCTGACCATGGCTCAAGGGAATCTCTATATTCCCACTGTTACTCTGTCAACCAATGATTCTGGGTGGCCTCAGCCGCTACACCCAGGTCACGCCAGTGGTTTCTGATGGATTGCTGTACCACGAGGACGGTTGATGAGGGGCTCAGCTTTGCTGAAGAATTGTGGCTAGTGGTTGGATGTTGGATGGTTGTTGGTTGTATGTTGGTTGTTGGCTATTGGTTGTTGGCTGTTTCTTGACTGTTGGTTCTGTGCACTTATTTCAACTCATTTGCTTCCCATTGTTGAATCACCTCTGGTAACTATCCAACCGCAGCCAGCAAGAGGCTGGTGGTTCTTCATCCTCAGCCACCCAACAGTTGAATGGCGTATCAATGAACCAGGCGTTGCTGCTGTTGCTGTTGTTGCTCTTGTTGCTGTTGTTTATTTTGCAAAAATCACCGACCGACAACCGACAAACCAAACCAACCCACAACCAACTCCCAGCCAACTATATAACCAAGCCAGGCCAACCCAACAAGTTTTTTGTTTTGTCCAGTGATTCTCCTGGGTGCCACACACCAAATCAACCATTAACAAACCTAAACCAAGCACTTATAGTGCCTATCCCTATTGTAGTTGCTTGCTGATGTTCATAATTTATAACTTACAACTTGCAACCATCATTGAACCATGATGCACCCATCATTCAAGCTTGTGAAGCAGCGCTGTTCACTTCACCATCACTTCAACCATCACTTCACCATTATTTCACCCAGCATTTCATCCAGCTTAAGCTTCACCAGCTGTTCATTGAAGCATCATTTCACCCAGCTTCACCCAGCTTCACCCAGCTATGTCCCAGCCGGCGCCTGGCGCACCTGGCGCAGCTGCACCTGGCGCGGGTAGGACTCTCCGTTGGTGCGCGCCGCCCAGTTGGGTCGCGCCTTGGTCCTGGACGAAGCCGATAAGGCGCCACTGGAGGGGGTCCCCCGCGGCGGGGGGCCAG